>VDFB02000003.1:607066828-607253071 GCA_007258455.2 Sequoia sempervirens
ACCCATAAGCCAAAATGCAATAGTTTGGAACTTGGGTTTTCAAACGGCAATCACGACAATCGGATGCAAGGATGCCATGCTTGTTTTTGCTCAAATTTCATCATGGTTCTTGATGTTGGATGTTGAGTGATGTAGGATGCCTCCACACAAGGAATCTGTAACCCCAAAGGCTAGGCGTTTGGTACCCTGTCTCACACGTGCTTTTTCATCTTTGCCTGGTACGGCTCTAGCTCCCAATGTGCAAATGAAATGATGTGTTTTTGCTGCTAGAAAACCATGTTTTCTTCTGCCAATATGGATGCCTTGACTATGAGAATGATCCCTGCCAAACACAAGCTCAAAGCCTCTACTGGTGTCTCCAAAATGGTACGACCTCTAATGCAAACTAGTGTGGCTTCTATATTATTTAGATCTGTTGTTGTAAATTGAGAAAGCTGAAAGTAAATGCTAAGTAAATCGTTGTATGCTCAAATTGATGGTCTCTGTGTGAAGCCATCCATACTAGAACCCTTACACGGTCTCTCACACCTATAGATCCTGTCCTAATCGAGGGTTTTCATCCTCAAATCAACTTAAAACTCCATACCTACAACCTTGTGCTCAATTTTTGTGTTTGAATGGTAAACTTGGATAAATGAAAACAAGCAACTTTTCTCTCCTTATGCTTTTCCCAAAAGCTACGCCCAAGGTTAGGGTTTTCTCTTTGACAAATGAAAAATAAATATCTTCTCACTTGAAATCCCACACCACTTGCATAAGCATAATAATTTAATATTTAATCTTTTGTCTCCAAGCGCCACTTTTCACTTAAAATATAATAAAGTGACTTAAAGGTATTTCTTTTAATAAAGTCACCTTATTACTTTACAATATTAAATCACTAAGTCACTTTAATAATAGAATATTACTAAAGAAATGTGACTTAATAACTCAATAACTCCTGGCCACAGACTAGCAATGATCTCCCGAGAGTGTCCTATAACCATACCAATTGCTGGTGTGTCGTCACTGACACTGATATTACTTACTATAAATAGTAAGTAGCAAATAACAAGTTTGAATCCCCTCAGAAAGGCCCCCTAAACATCCCGTTAGCCTACGGGAACTGTAGTAATAGGCTAACCCTGTCTCCTTGAACCACTAGCTAGAAAGGGAACATTATATCTAAGTTGAGTGAAAAGTGCAAAAGAGATTACCCACTCTCGCTAGTTGGCCTTAAACCTTCCTCAATCTGTTGATGAACCTTTCTTTTACCTTCTTGATGACAAATCCTTGGCCTTGAAGGTAAGGAGTGTCTTGAGATTGTGGACATGCAATTTTGGACCTAACATGGTGGAGCAATGAAACTTTCTAAGTAAGCCAGTTATGCCAAACTATTTTCGTCAAATTCAACCAACACTCCCTTTGCTAGTTTTGTGGTGTTGTATTTTGTAATGTCCCCTCTTCGACCTAGACACTCGAGGAGGTACTATTAGCTTATTTTGTTCTCGTAGACTAATTTGGAGAATTAAGAAGGAAATATTTTAAATTAATTAAATTAAGAGGCCTTAAGCTGCTAGTGACTTTATTTACTTAATTTTTATAAAGTGACTTAAGTTTAAAAATAGAAATAAAATAAAGTCACTTTATGGGGCCAAAAGGTTATTATTTTAATAAAGGCTAAGTTATCGGTTCAACCCTCCTAGCCCCCTGATCCCAGCTCAGTTCAGCTCCGGCATGTGGTTCTGGTCCTGTCCGGTCCTGGTCTGGACAAGGTCTGGCCCACAAACTGTGGGTCCAAACAAGGTCCGACCCACAGCCTGTGGGTTTGATCCTGACAGACCCAAATCGAACTGGGTTCAAACCCGAGTAGTTTCACGCCCAGTCCGCGGCTTACTAACATTTTTTTGCAATTTTTTATTATTTTTTTGACTTTATTTTTTTACTTTTAAAGACTAAAATATTCCTCCCAACCCTAATATTTGCCTCCTAACACATCAAATAGGTAAAAACATACTCATTTAACAATTTGTGAATGAAAAAGAAGATTGTTTGCCTCCATTGCTGAACTTTCTCTCTTGTTTGCACAAGCTTGAATAGACTAGAAGGTTGATCGTTGATTGTTCGAAGTTGGTTGTTGTGCTATTCCTAAGCAGTTTCAAGTGTTCATCCATTGCCAAGAAGATCATAGAACAAGATTTCTTCAAAAGAGGTAGGTTTTTTGAAGTTTTTTGGTGTTTTTTTTTTACAAATGAACTCTTTTGTTTTGTTTTTAAGTTTTTATTTTGTTTTCATTCTTCCAAGTGTCTATAACACATGTTCAATTTTTTCAATTTTTTGAAATGAATTAAGTTATTTAGTTTCAATACCAAAATTTCAATGTGTTGTGCCTTAGGTATTACAATGGCAACCAATTCTACCTCCTTAGGCTCAAACCAATCTCGTTTCAAAACAAACTCAAACCCTCCCCTTTCGAAATATGTTGAAATGGTTCAACAACTTCCAGGTGGTGGAGCATATGTTTGGATTTGTAGTCATTGCAATGTTAGATATTTGAGCTCATACAGTCGAGTCAAAGGGCACTTATGCAGGATCCCTAGACTAGGCATCAAAGCTTGTCCAGGTCCAAATAAACAAGGCATTTCAGAACACATAGTATTGGGATATATTGCTGAGCAAGAAAAAGCAGACCAAGCAGCAATCCGTCTTAAAGCAAGTCATCCTTTGTTAAAGAAAGGATCTAGAGTGATGAAGCCCCCTACACCACCTTCTCAGTTTCCACCTACAGATAGCCATCCATTTATGTCCATCCCTCAAGAGCAAACCTTGCCCTCTACAAATAAAAGATCTAAGGGACCATTGGAAACTTCATTTCCGAATGAGGCAAGAGAGATTGTTGATCAAGACATAGCAAGATGTGTCTATGCCAATGGATTGGCATTCAATGTTGTTCGCTCACCATATTGGCAAAAATGGTGAAATCTATTAATGACGCTCCAAAGGGGTATAAGGGCCTAGGTTTTGAGAAGGTGTGTTGCACCTTATTAGATAAAGAGGTGAAATATGTAGCGAACTCTTTGAAGCCCATAAGGAATTCGTGGATTGAAACAAGGGTGACCATCGTTTCTAATGGATAGAAAGATGCAAAAAATCGCCCATTGACCAATGTTTTTGCAGTGTCCCCTAAAGGGACAATGTTTTTGAGAGTAATGGATTGTGAAGGATAGGTGAAGGATGGTGCATTTATTGCTAACATCCTTTGTCAAGCTATTGAAGAAGTGAGCCATCAAAATGTTGTGCAAGTTGTAACTAACAATGCAAAAAATTGTAGGGCTGTTGGGTTATTGATTGAAGAGAAGTATTCACTCATTTTTTGGACACCTTGTACTATCCACTCCCTCAATCTAATGCTACAAAAAATTGGAACCAAAATTGAGTAGATCAAATAGGTGTATGCTGAGGCCGAAGACATCCAAATGTTTGTCACCAACCACCATATGACACAAGGCATATTTAGACAATTCTTAAAATTGAAGTTGTTGAAGGTAAGTTAATTCTCAATATTTTTAATTTTCTTTTAATTTTAAAATTTGATTTTGTAAAATTAAATTATATTTAATTTTGATTTTCAAACAAGTTGTTGAGACCCATTTTGCCTTCAACACAATTGTGTTGAAATGACTTGTGAAGGTTCGTGAGGCACTCTCTAATATGGTCATCAACCCTAATTGGTCCATATGGAGGCAATCAAGCACCGAAAGGGAAAATAAGGTTAAGCAAATGATCCTAGATGACAATTGGTGGGATCGTGTTGAGTATCTCCTCAGTTTCACTGAGCCCATATTGAGCATGATTCATTACACTAACATGGATAGACCTTGTTTGGGCGAAGTATATGATGGCATCGACTCAATACAAAAGAGGAAGATCCTGAAGAAAAGTTCTTCAAAGAGCTACATCAAATCATTGTAGAGAGATGGAACAAAATGACCACTCCATTGCATCTTCTTGCTTTTTCATTGAGTCCCAAATTCTATAGTGTTGAGATACTTTTTGTTTCATCAAGAGTTGCTCCATATAGAGATGTTGAAGTGGCTCAAGGGTACAAGGCAGCACTTCGTAGACTCTTCATGATCGTGACCAATGTGATCTAGTGAGGGCTGAGTTCATGGGTTTTGCATGCTCTAGTGATTGCGGTCTTAATGCTCTTCAAGGCAAATACAAGGTGGATGCTCATAGTTGGTATTTCATGGCTAACTCCCAACCTCGGGTAACAAAAATCTTATCCCAAAGTAAGTTCTCATAGCCGTTTTCGCCAAATTCCCATCCCGAGCGCGGATTGTGGCAACCGTATTTATGCAATGTAATAACTGCTCATCAAATAGAGGGAAGCCCTTGATATGTGTGGAAAAAAGTAAATAAGCTTTGGGAACTCATCTTTGACTCACCGGAGTGGAGGCGTAGAAAGGCGTCCAATATCGTAACCGTAAGGTTTTTCTCCGGTTTTGCGTGATTCCAATCCTACAACTAACTTACGTTTAATCCCAGTATTTCCCCTCAAGAGAAACAGAAAGCATGAGTAATCTTTGTGGAATTGATATGTTTTATACCCGCGTTTAAGATTTTAAAGAGGCGACACCTTATCCGGTGAAAGTGAGGTTGAAAGAAAGCAGGAGAAACAATGATTGCAACCTGTAATTAGTTTCCTCGTGGATTCCAGGAAGCGGATACCCGTCCCAAGTAGCTGAGTAATTTGCATTTGGAAACAAATGCAATTCTAAAACCACAATCCCATCCTTAAATCTCCAAGGAGGCATGGAACCCCAATCGAGGATATGAACAGACAAGCTTAATCACACATCACAATAAACTTTATTTTAAATTCTAAGGATGGTAATTTATCTGAAAGTGTATATGAAATGCCATTAGGAAACAAATATAACCCAGTGGCAGCAAATTGAATGAAGGACCTATCACACAAATAAACAATCAACCAGCTTTATATTAACAAAGTGAACAAGTACAGTATAATAATATTGCACAGCAAGGTGGCTCAACAATTTATTATCACAACAAAAGTTCTTGAACAAATACTGAATAGCAATACTACAGGAAAAGTGGGCTCAACATTTATGCTATCACGCACAAAAGTTAATTACAAATGAGCAAGGGTGCTCTTATTTATAGAACTTCAAGGAGTAGGGAGCCCTAAAATCTCTTTGAGTTTACAATCAGTCTTGCAAGCATGCAAGAGTTTATTGCTAAACCTAAATAAATGAAACTATACAGTTAACTGGAAAGCTACCATCAGTTAAATGAAACTGAACTAAACTAAATGGATGTGTGCAACATGAAAGTCCTTATTGAAATGAAAGTCAACTGATAATTAACATCAGTTAACTAGATCCTACTGACCTCCTCCAAAAGATATCCTAAAGATGAGATAAGCGTGCATGAAATCAGCAATCAAAACTCAAGAATGACGTTGAGTTGACTGCTGCTCATGACTCTATCCTCGGGAATAACTAGAGATCCATCTATCTGTCTACTCCAAGTCGTCATGGGCTATCACCTCCTCCATGAATTCGTTAACTATCTCATCCTCTGGCACTCTAACACTATCCACAATGATAGACTATCTGCTCAACTCCTTCTCTCCATCCTTGATCACCTTCTGGCACTCTTTGACTTCTTCAGCTAACTTGTTGAAGCTCATTGACATCACTGAGAAGTGATTCAACTTGGCCGCCACACAATCACCATCAAGACTGTCATGTACCAAACTCTAAAACTCAGTCTACACAACCCTGAGATCAACGTATGAACCATCTTCATGAAGATAATGGCACGAGCTCTGAGTGACGAATCCACTCACAAGTTTGAGTGCACCAGCGACATCTTCTTTGATTGCATCCAGCTTTGTAGAGATTCTTTCATATGTTTCCACTCTGAAGAGATGTTATTCTCTCCAAGTGAAAAGCTTCCTTTTATCCTCATCTACTACAACGGCGTCATATGCAACTACCAACTGAGAAATAAGAATCAAGTCCTTTGGTTTGCTCTCTGCCATAGTCAATTCAAGCCACCGAATTCCTTGACGAAGATCATGTGCAACGTAGCTCAACTGATACAACTCTGTGAGAAGGTATCTACCTGCAATAATTAAATCCTCAATCCAATTATCCAAGAGCTTGCCACGATTAACTAACCAACCCAGTTTATGTTGATCTGCAAGTGTCTCTCGAAGCTATGGGAGAATGGCTGCAACATTCGAGGTTTCATGAAGAAGATCCGAGATGTACTACCGGAGTTGCTCTGAGTCGATATCAATGGGAGGTGAAAATGGTGAACTAGGAGATGAAGATCCGGCTTCATCTTGTATTACTGTCTCTGTCGAAACTTTCGGCCCCTCCTCGATTTGCTTTTGTTTACCCAGAGCAGCTTTTCTAGGTTTCCCGTACTTAATCTCTTTAATACATGACTTTTCTGCGAGCTTCGGCGATGACCTTAACTCGGGGCCTAGACCTCAATGTAGAAGGCAGTGAAGAAAACCCTACTGGCGGCTCTGCAATCGAAACTGTCTTTCGCCTTCTCTTGTTGTCCAAGAAGTACATGCTAGTCTTGATAACCCCTCTTGACAGCTCCCCCACTGAAGTATTCTCCCTGACATACCAATCCAGTTGGTGAAGTGGCTGGTGAGCAACTTGGTCTTTGACGAATGTGCTAAGTAACACCTCTCCATCATCATCTGAAAAGCCCTCAATGTTTTTTGCTAAGAAATCAGCAAGTTGAGGAAGAGTAAGTCTGTAGTAATGACATCGGCGCACTTCAAATTCATCTTCGTAGTTGACCCAAAAGTCCTCAAGTGCTGGCCTGTGTGAATTACTTCGCTCCAACCGAGTAGTATGATGACCTAGAGGATCATAGGAGCGCTTCTCACTGAGGTACCTAAGATTGAATTTTAACAACTCATTCATCATTAACTTGCAATCAGCGGTTGTCCTGCATTTGAAAATACCCAATCCAAAAGGAAAGGTGAATGCTTGCTTGTGTTGATTGCAAAGAAAAGAGTGAACATCGTGAGCTTGTCTCATGAACTCCATGAATAGGACCTTGTCCATCGGGTATCTCTATAGCATCAAAGGTTCTCTAGTGTAACCATAGACTCGAATGTAGGTGAAAGTGGGAAACTAGATGAACCAATCTGCCCAACTCTCCATTGCTGATTTTGCCTCTAGTGAAATTCTGATGTGCATCTCATTATCGAGGTCTCTAACTGTCTTCATGAGGAAGTGATCATTCACCTGTTTGAAATCCTGTTCAGCCTTTGAGAACTCCAATTGTGAGTAATGCCTCATGGTCATGCCGTACCAAGAGTCCTAACCCGCCTCAAAGTCCTATACCGCTCCTGGAACGCAAATTGGCGTGTGAACCTCAAAGTCAACTACGTGAAACCGTGATCGGCGAACCTTCGCGATTTTTGCAACACACTTACGACCAATATTATGGGTTTCCGGGCTTGGGTGTTTCCTTTATTGTTTTATAACTGGGGCCGACATAGAACATCTACGCTGGAAAATGGAGTCTCTGCCCTGCAACCCTACTGGAGCAGTAATCAGCATTGTGCCACCTCGCCCTGAACTTCCATACAACCGCAAGTTACTCTTTGTTCTTTAACCACCCTCGTGAGCAACCTTTCTCAGATCTCTGCTTCCAACTTCCGCTATATCTTGTCGCATCCTCCAGCGACTATAAGTAACATAAATAGTGTTTTGAGTGGAATGGAAAAGCATTTCTCGACATCTCCGGCTTCGAGGGTCGGTAAAATGACCTCACCTAATAGCCGATCGGATACCTTGGTCTCTGTGGACAGTCGCAATGCTTTACGCAAATGCACGAACCCAACAGCCACCTGATGGGTAAAATGACGTGCCAATCCTGAATACCAAGATTCTTGATTGGGCCGGTTACGCTTTCCAACGTCACTTGACCATTGATACATGACCCAAGTCTATGTCCGTTTTCAAAAAAGTCGCGGAACTAAGACCGATGGTTCTTGTATTCTATTGGTTGAATTGCATTTTGAAAATTTGGATTTTTGATTGTAAAGTCGGATATGTTTGGAGAACTTTCAAAAAAAGCTAAAAATGGCTCTGGATGAGGCTAAAAATAGCCGATTGCAGGAAAAAAATTTGAAATGTGGGTTTTGTAGAGAATTAAATTCTAAGCAAACCAAGAACACATCAACCAAGAAGCACCCGTTAAGGTTAGCACAAACCCAAACCAGCAGTTTGCAAGTAACTCTTTGCCAAGAATGCGCACTCAATCTCGAGATGAGAATGATGCTGTCATATGGCAAGAGGGTCGTCAGTATCAACTGGAAAGAAGTACAATGCTGAAAGTAAACTCAACGCCTAGAATGTGCTTTCCAACCCAAGGTGGGAATGGAGCTACCATAAGGCGGAGATACTAAGAAAGGAAATTACAAAGCAAATGATAATGCTGAAAGTAACTCAACGCCTAGAATGTGCTTTCCATCCCAAGGTGGAAATGGAGCTACCATAAGGCGGAGATACTAAGAAAGGAAATTACAAAGCAAGTACAAAATCTAAAATAGGCGGCAAGCCAGCCTCTTCCACTTATTCAGCGGGTATTACAATGAGCAAGAAGAGATAGATTAGAAAATGTTGACAGTACTACTACTCAGCTTACAATGTAATAGAGAGTGCCTGCCAAGAACATAAGATTAGAAGCTCTCCAATGTTGCAATAATGAATAAAATCTCTCCAAAGCTTAATAATAACTCCTAGACTCAAACCCCACTCAAATGATGAACTCCTACAATCTGATATGACAGAAATATGACTGAAAATGCAAAAACAGCAACACTGTAACTCACTAAGATGCTCATAACTCTCTCTAGACTAGTCCAAATGACATGAAATCTGATGCAAATGAACACTAGGAGGATGGCGACTAGATTCTAATAAGAAAATGACTCTAAAACCCTGTAATTTTTTTTTCTAAACATTTGCCAGGCAGAACATAATGGTACGACCTCTAGAAATGTTCTTCCAACAAGATAAAATCAGATTATTCATTATAAATCACCAAACTTTGCACAAATGGGCGCCTATGGCATAGAAATGGTTTTAGCCAATACCCAGAATGAATATATTTTTATTTTTTGACTTATGAGCAAAAACAACATTCAGCAACTTGAAGTCAGCAAAAACAAAACTTCACTAACATGCTCAAACTGGACTACAAATGCATAATAACTTCTACAATGCAATTTCTCACTACAAAAACTCACTCAACTACAAACTAACTTTCCACTAGTTGCTATCTTTCAAGCAAGAAGTCGAGCCAAGGCTAGGAGGCATTCATTCCTCGAAGCAATCCAAATACCATTCCGGCAGCATAACTTTACTGAAGACATAAGATATCCAACTGAAGAGCAGAGACTTCCTTTTATAAACTTGAGAGGAATCTTCTAGAAACATCAAGAAGATGCCCTAATTTTCAAATTTGAATTAATCTCTTTTCCCTCCATGGATGGCACCCCTTTTCCTCAAAGCAATATTTGACTTTTATTAATTTTAAAAAAATCATCTTTCTCTCAAGTTGGCGTCCCTTTTCCAAGCTTAATTTTGGCCTTTAGAAAAATATTAAAATAACCTCCTAATGAGGCATGCACCCTTGAGTCCCCCTTTTAAAACAACTTTAAGTGATAAAGCTGGGCCAAGGGGTCAACATTAAAACATAATATTAAAATATAATATTATTTAAATCAACTCAACTTATCTCTCTAGAAAATGCACTCAAGGCCAAAAATCAAAATATCAACTGAACTCAAGAGGAAAGTTTTAACCTGATCACGCTAAAAAAATAGAATTTACTAAAATAGTAAATTCAAAAGTTGCTTGATCAAAGTGCATGATACCATTGCAAAAGCCGAAAACCTAGAAAGAATTTGGTGTCCAAAATCCCAAACTCCAAGATGTAGCCGTCATGACTTACTAAAAATAATAAGTCCGGAAAGGTTGTCCGACATAGTTGCATGTCATACCTCTACGAAGCTCTCTGAAAACCCAGAAGGAATCCAGAATCCAAACAACCAAACTCCAACATGCAAACCCCTGAATCTTCAAAAGAACCCACCAAACAGCCGAAAACCCTAATTCTGCCACTGACTAGCCGACAACACACCGGGAATAGGCCATCAATCATTGAAAAGTGTAGTGCTAAAATGGGGACATTACGTGAGACTTTAACCATATCTGAAAACAGATGATAAGCAGTTTCTTCCTATACAAAATCTTGTTCTCCTCCATGGAAAATTAGCAAGGCCTAAGAGGTAGATGAGAAATCTAACACTTGCTCTTGACTGACTGATGAAGGAATAAATGTAGGTTCTTGGAAAAAAGGAACTATTGATGGCTTTATCCATAAATGCTCTATGTTTACTCTCCCCTTTTCAAGTCTTTTCTCTTTCACATCCACTTGATTCCTTGAACATGCAAAACCATTAAATGTATTACTTTTTTGACACAAAAATTGGTCCATTTTGAATATATCCCATCATAGAGTCACCATTGGATTCATCTCAAAGATGTTGAAGGTTACTTGAAAACCTTTGAGAACTTAACCTAGACACTACCAAATTTTGTTAAAAATTGCCATGAAATGTCAATGTATAGATTTTCAAAGGAACATTGTTCTAAATTTGTTAAAAATACAGATTTAAATAAAAAAATTGCATTTTTTTCCTATTCAAAATGCCTCAGTCTGCAAAAAATATATTCTTTGCTTCCTATTTGCATTTTGCCAAGGTCCTCTATACAAGGATTGCCCTTTCATCATCGCATTTTTTTGAGGGTTGTCAATGCCCTTTCTTGTGAGTGTTCTATTCATCATGGTTGGTCAATGTTTTTCCCTTTTGCACCCTTTTCCACTAATTTAAAGGTGTTTGTTCAGGGATCTAATGGTGCTGATCATGTTTCACCCTTTCCGTGTCCTTGTTCACTAATCTAAAATTGTTTGTTCAAATTTGACAAGATCTGAAGCCATTTTTTCACTGATATTGAGGAGATTCAACTGAATTTGATCACTAATTTGAAGCGTTTGTGTAGCATTTGAGTTGCAACATCGGTGACTTCTATTTACAAAAATGGACTTGTGTCTCTGCTTTTTCATTACTTTTTTTTGGTACTTTTTTATGTTACTTTTAAACCTAACTTTTAGAAATAAATTTATTAATATTAACTTTATTTATAATCTATGTTACACGGGGACGCGTCCCCTGCCCCAAAACCCTCTGTACCCGTCCCCACCCGTCCCGGGGACGGGGGGACGCATCGGGGACAGTCCCCGGCCGTCCCCTAAAGTCAGAAATTCATAGGAAACGGGGGGGGACGTTTCCTCTCCTCTGGGAACGTTCCCCCGTCCCCGGGGACGGCAGGGGACGTTGGGAACGTCCCTCGCTGTCCCCGGGGACGGCTTGCCGTCCCCCGCGCACAAAACTTTAAAATTGCAATTTTTGTTTTAAAAAACGTATTATTTCTGCGTTTTTTGGCGACGTCCAAGGAAGAAAAACAATATAAAACCTAAAAAAGTTTCTTAAAAGGCAGAAGCTATCAAATATGATTCATTTATATTGTTAATATTTTGGTTCTCAAGCAAAGCGCGGCTGAGGCTAGGGCGACGACTTCACACTTCATAGTTTGAGTTCACAGTTCACAGCAAGGGCGATTCAAGGTAAAAGACCAATCTAAATCATTTTATGCCTTCTTCTTCCTGCATTTGAGCATTTAACAGAGGCGTTTTTGCATTTGAAAGAGCCATGAAACAATTTTTTTCAAATTTTTTTTCCAACGCCTAGGGTAAAGTCGCGGCTGCTTCCATTTGTGCATTTTTTCCTTCAATCAAGCTGCATTTTGGGACGCCTTGAGGAGCTGGGAGCTGCATTTTTCTTAGTACCATTTCCTACTTCCAGGTTTGAGATTAATTTTTTTAAAAAAATTTGCTTCTGTATTATGATATTAGCTTATCATTGTTTTTAATTTTTAATAATAATCTTTGCTTTTATTTTCATTTTTGTTTTCAATGTTGATTCATTGAATGGTTCATTGATTAAATGATTCATTGATTTGGTATAATTTTTACAAACTTTCAGATTTTCAACCAGCATACAAACTTCATACAAATTTCAAAATGAGCAGCAACAGCAATGGCAGTGACAGTTATGAGGGTGAGGGTAGTGAGAGTGAAAATGAAGTTCAAAGAATGTCATTAGATCCTTCTTCTACCTCTGAAAATCCAACCCATGCTTCTTCAGACCATTTTGCATGCCCTATACCCACTCTTCAAAGATTTGCAAAAGGCCCTTTCAACCGCAACAAACCATTGCGTCAGTTTGCCACAGATGTGACTGTCAACAAGCAAAAAAATTCAGGGGGCAGCAAGAAATGGCTTTGTCATGTTTGTAAATCTACTTACCATGGGAGCTATACTAGGATTAGAGGCCATCTAGTGGGTGACTGTGGAAAAGGTGTTAGAGTTTGTACAGCAATAACATTGGAGCAGCAACTTCAATTTGCAAAGTTGGCTGGATGTAGTGATGACCAAATCATTACCATTCAAAATAGAAAACGACCATTAGCTGATTTGCAAGGCTCTTCCAATGTATCAGTTTCAGAGACTTGTGATAGAGGGAAGAAGAAAGCAAGTGAGAAAACTTCAATCATGGGGTTGATGAATACACAAAAACGTGAGCAAGCTGATGATGCAGTGGCCAAATTCTTTTATGCACATGCTCTTCCATTTCATTTGGCAAGGTCACCTTATTTCAAAACTATGGTGAAAGAAATATTGTCAGTTGGATCCTCTTATGCCCCCCCTGGAGAACATAGATTGCGTACCTCCCTCCTTGACAAACAATATTCAAAAGCTACCTTGTTGATGGAGGAGATGAGGCAGACATGGCTTAGGACTGGTTGTTCCATTGTCATGGATGGGTGGACTGATATTCAACATAGGCCACTCATTAATGTTATTGTTACATGCCCTGCTGGTTCATACTTTCTTCGAGCTGTTGATTGTTCTGGGAAGCGTAAGGATGCTGATTTTCAGTTTGGCATTTTGAGGGAGGCTGTAGAGGAGGTTGGGCCTTCTAATGTTGTGCAGGTTGTGACAGATTCAGCTCGTGTTTGTAAGCTAGCTGGTTTGATGATTGAGAATGCTTACAAACATATTTTTTGGACTCCATGCTGTGTACATGCTTTGAATAATGCTTTGAAAGACATTGGAAAAATAGATTGGGTGAGGGCAGCAGTTGCAGAGGCTAGAGGCATACAAATGTTTGTATGCAACCATCACACTTCACATGCACTATTCCGGTCTTATTCAAAGAAAGAATTCCTCAAACCAGTTGAGACTAGATATGCTAGCTACTATATTTTGCTGGAGAGGATGTTGGAGGTCCAAGATGCTCTACAAGCCATGGTTGTTTGTGCAGATTGGAAAAGGTGGAATCTGTCGAAGACAAATGAAGGCAAGGAAGTGAGAGATAGAGTACTTAGTGAAACTTGGTGGGCCACTATCAAGTAAGAAATCTGAAAATTTAAATTGTTTTTGAAATTTTGAATTTGTTACACTTTGTTTTACTTTGTAGTTTGTATTTTATTATTTTAAAAGTTCTAATATTTAATTTGTTGCTTGTAGGTATATTTGCTCTTTCATATCACCAGCTGTGAGGGTAATCCGGTATGCAGATACAGACTCTCCTAACTTGGGAGAGATATATGAGACTTTTGATAGCATGCTTGACCAAATGAAGCAAGCTATTCGTCAAAAGGAACCTGAGTTGAGATTTTATGAGGACCATATTAGGCCTATTGTGACAAAGAGGTGGAACACAATGAATACCCCTCTTCATATGCTTGCCTATGCTCTTAATCCGAAGTGGTATGTACCTAGACCTGGCAGAATGCTTCCTTCTGAGGATGACGAGGTGATAGAGGGGCTTACAGCAGCCCTTCGTAAAATGTATACCGATGAGATAGCAACCATTATTAGAGAGCAGTGGCTTATGTTTGCTGATCTTCAGGGTCCTACATTCAGCAAACCAGAAGCTAGGACAGATAGGGCCACCATTGCACAGAACAACCCCATTGGATGGTGGAAATTTCATGGGAAGGACACACCAGATTTGAAACAACTTGCCATTCGTTTGCTTTCACAGATTGCTAGTTCCTCTGCTGCAGAGAGGAATTGGTCCACCTATGGCTTCATACACTCCATTAAGAGGAATAGGCTTACTTCAAAACGAGCTGAGAAATTAGTTGCAGTTCATAGTGCCTTGAGACTTCAGGACCGTCAGACTACTGAGTATCGGCAAACTCCAGCAGCACGATGGGATGTTGATCCTGAGGACGTTAGACAAATTGATGAGGATGAGGTGCAACCAGGATTGGTCGGGCTACCATTGGATGATCCACTCTTGCCAGAAGATGATAGTGACTCAGATAGTTCTCAATCTTTTGATATTGATAGCCCGAATGAGGCTTAATTTCATAGACTGTTGGAACTTTGAACTTTGAGACTTTTGGATGCATGTTTGAAACATTTGGATATTGATATACCATGGTTTTATTGATGTTTCATATTGCTATGATACATTTTATAATGCTAATGACATTTATGATTTATTATGTTGTTACTTGTTATGCTACTACTCTCACGATTTATTATATTGGTGTGAGCAATTATTAATTTATTGACATATATCTCTCTTTCCCTCTCTCTGTCTATAATATAATAATATATTAATAAATTTTGAAAAAATCATATATATATATATGTATTTTGTATGTCGCCGTCCCCTACCGTCCCCTAAAAATGAGCCCCTAGGAAACGTCCCGGAAACGCGTCCCCAGCCGTCCCCCCGTCCCCGTCCCCAAAAGGACCTGGAACACAGTTTATAATTTAATTATTATATATTAACTTTAGTAATATTCATAATGTATTAATATTTAAAAATTGTAACTTTATTAATATATTAGATTTTAGTTTTTTATATGTATTTAAGTTTATTTATATTTATTTAGTTTAATATTTTAGATTTAGTAGATTATATTATTTTTTAATATTTTTAGATTTAATATAATATATTTAAATTTAAATATGTATAAATTTAATATAATTATATTTAAATTTTCATATTTTAATACAAGATTTGTATTATTCAAATTTAATCACAAATTTTTTCTTGATTTTTATCAATTGATGAATTTGTTTTAAATTTTATCTTTGCCAAACTCGAACACGAACATGAACCTTGTGATATGGCTTGCAAATATATTAATGAGTTTACAAACCATTTGTGAAGATGAACCTTCACTTGAATGTCTTTGAATGGGCATTTGAAAATCAAGACTAGGAATCCCTGCCTTCCTCCATGATGTAATATATACTTTATCAGCCAAGATGAAAATTTTCAATCAGAGGCAATAAGATCTTTTGATTGCAAGGTTGGCTTGTTGTGTCTCATTCCCTAGTAGATTTGCAAAAAAATGTTAGCATTTTAATTTGTCTATTGATAGACAACACCAAATGGAATAGCACATACAACAGAATCATTCTTCAAGTTGTAAGAGGAAGTTCCCTGAGATCTAAATAAACCTAAAACTAATAGAATTTACAAGTATTTACACTATACAAGATTTCATGGTGAGTTTGCATTAGATGTAAATTATTAACTAATTGTATTTTTGCTTTAGATGCATGCACCAAATAGCCAACAGGCAAGACCTACAAGAGATTTCCAGATTTACAAAGGGTAGAGTATCAAGCACAAATGGAGACAACTTTATACTGCTTAAAGCAAAGAGCAACATGTAGTTGCAACAAAGAAAATAAGGAAAAACGTAAATGGATGTTGACTGCTAGCTAAATCAAGGACCAATAAATTAGCATTAATGAGAAATGGTTAAACAGATGAACACCACATGATTTCATGAAGGAAATAGTTAAATTGCATTCAAATTTACAATTTGAATAGCTAGTTTTTGCTAATACAAAGTTTGATTCAAAAACAATCTACTTCGAATTTACTTCAAGAAATTACAAACATAGATTTAACAATTACTGAATAACAGTTGAACAACGGTTTTCATAGCATATGCTTAACAACCACTAAACTTTATTAACTTTCTCAAAAATACAATTAATTGACTAACAATTTATGTAGCATAAGTCTGGCATTAATTGTCCTTGTTACAATTATGTGCTTGAAGCACTTATTTATAAACTTTTCAGGAGGCAATTTTTAGGGGTGAAATAGTAATATGATATTCCCAAGAAAAATTCTACTTTAAAGCAATCCTATCTCTATCTACTATAAAGAGGAAATAAATCACTCAAAAATCAAAATAGCCTCAAATAGTCTCCTTTCTACTTTAAGTATACTTTCCATATAAGCTTGAAGTTGCATCATCTTTTTCCTAATTTTTGTTTTCAAATACACAGCATAGGCATTTGGATTGGACTTATCTGACTATTCTTTAAAAATGATGGCATCCTTAAGTGGTGTAGCCACCCAAAAAATACAACATACAAGTGAACTTCCTTTGGCGTGATTTCTAATTGATCATGGCACTTCAGGCATGGATTTCTGTTGGCGTTGTTGGGTCAAAGTTGCATCTTTATTTTTGTTACTCTTCACTTATCTACTAGTCGCACTTATCTTCCTAGTCTACCTCTATTTCTGTCATGCTTTCCCTCATCCCTTGCCACTTAACTATTGAACTTTCTGGGTGGCTATACCATAGAAAAGAAGTGATATTTACTCATCTCGTTACACTTAAAACCTAGAGCTATTTCATGATGACTTTGCCATGTTTTTAAGTCAAGGCAGAATTTGAGAGTGGCATCACCACTATAAAAGTGCACTATTTTCATTTTGCTTTTAACCTCCTTATTCATGGCATGGTTTTAGAATCAGTTTGCCACGAGTGTGATTTCTAACTAGCTATGCCATCTTAAAAATGGTGCTCAAACTTCTCTCCTGTTTTTCCCTTTAAGGCGGAGTTTTATGATGCAATTGCACATTTGGTACAAATTTTTGCTAGTTACACCACCACATAATGGCACTAAAACCTCATTACTTATTGGGCACAATTTGAAGTTGTCATTGCTAGACCTTGTCACATTTTTGTCTTAGCTCTACCACTCAAAATTGGCAACTAACTCAAATTGTTTGATCTCTTTGGCTTAAGGTGAAGTTTGCTAGTGGCTTAGCCACCTTAAATGGCACATCACAACAACTTAATTGTTTTACCTCTTCCTTAAGCAAAATTTATGACCAACTTTGCCATCTAATTTCAGCACCAAAACACTTGACTTTTCTTGGAGGATTTTCATGCCTTTACGTTACACTTCTTGTTTTAATCTGTCCTAAGTTAGGTTCCTTTGAACAAATTCCTCACCCTTTGCTGGCTGAAAACTTCTCCTTGACCATAGCTAAAGGAACACTTGCACATATATCTTGGCTTCATCTTTGTCTCCCATTGCTTCCATAACTTAGATCCTCTTTTTTGTGCGAAATTTGCTAGTTTGAAAAAACCAAGAGCAAGATAACTTTGACAAATTTGACTAAAAGAACAATTACTAACTTGTACCTAATATAACACTGAGGATTGATGGAAAAATATTAAGAAAGGAGAGTTAAAAACATAGTTCCATAAGGGTACCAACATGTACCCTCTACAACAAATTCTAGTATTATCCATGGCCTTGGTTCACAACAAGTTCTTGCAGTTCCCAAGGATACTCACTACCATAGTTGATTTTGCAACTTGTAAGAAAGGGTTGCTACTTCCTTCAACCCCTAAATGATTTTGTGTAACCTATTTGTTTCCCCTCATCCATGCTTGTAAATAAGTATTTTTTAACTTTTTTGTATTTGTGTCATAATGTGTTAATATTGTATTGACTGTCGTATTATGTGTTTCTTTATTCTATGACATGTTTGTTTTGTTCATCAATGTTTAGGTAGGACAGCAATATGTTTATATGATCTAGGGATAGCTTCATTACATGCTTGAATGATAAGACACCAACCTACCAAACAAAAGACTTTGTAAGTTCTATGCCCCAAGTATGTGTCATGTTCCCCAAACAAAGCCAATTGGTTTACCTATATGAATCTATTTATAGAGTTAGTTTTCAAGACAAAACACTGTCATTTGTCCACTGAGTGATTTGTTGTCAAATCTTTGTCTCCCATGGTCATGAATGTTGTACTAGTAGTCTTTAGTCAATGTCTTTGCAGAGCCAACAAAAGGAATTTTCTAACACAACAGAAAAGGAAAAGATTAGAGTTTGGACCTATTAGCATTTTAATTTATCCTTTTCAAGACAACTCAAACTGAAATAGTATGTGAGGAAATCTTCTCTTCAAATTAGTAGGCGAAGCTTCTAGATTTAATCTACTCCTAAAATCTAAATCAAATAAACTAGATTGCTACTCATGCACACTGTACAAATTATATTTTGGGTGCTTTTGTATGTAAATAAAAATACATGAAAACAACATAGACCTATCTTTTTGATCTTGGAGGTAGCAGCACAAGACAAAATCTTCTATCTCACCACAAGGCTCTTTGTTTTTGTAGATAAACTACAACACAATTTTTTCTTTCCAATGATTAAAACAAAGATTAGTGGATACACACCAATGGTTGGATTGATCTAAACAAGAAACACAAAACTTATAACAACAATTGACTCAGAACAATATTGAAATCAAGCAACAACTCCAAAGCATACAAAGCTACCTTGCAAGGTAGAAGATTGATGCTGCATAAAGTTAAACAAGAACCTTCTTTATTACTTGAATTACCAAACTTGCACAACTTCAACACAAAATTTTAACTCTAAAACTTGAAGGGAAACTTTAGCAACATAAGCTTGCCATCAACATATTGCTATTAGGGAATCTTTGTGCAGCAAGAAGCATCGAGCAAGAGATAGAGATGGATCAACAAGATCCAAAAGTATGACATGGAAGTTCAAACAACTAAGCTAGTTAGAGGTCAAATCCTAACAAAGTTAATGACTGAGGCAAATTTGGAAGCTGCTGAAGTAAATCAGGTAAACTCTCACCCAGTTGTCCCATGTCAGTTGAAGGAATGTCCTTGGTATTAGGACATAGGATTTTATTTGGAAAATCTAAACTGCCCTCCTGAGTTGAGTGATGCTTGAAGTTCAAAAGTATGTGCTTCTAGAAGGACAACTCAATTGGAGAAACCTAGATGGTGTGCTCTTGAGGTGTTTAGATGGATAGCAATCTGTAAGGTTTTTTAGATCCAAGGATTTTATTGACATATGTTCATAGTATGGGATCTCTTTGACACATTCATCACCTTATCATCCATATAACAGTCCAACCCCAAATTGATATGCAAATTTTTTCCTTTCTTTCAATTTTTTGATGAAGAAGATTTTGTCAAATAGTTTACTGGTGTTCCCATTTGATGATTCTAGTCTGAATTTCATTTGTGAGGTTTGCTAATTGCTTTTATTTTTTAAATCACTTTTCCATGCAGTTTCGTAAACTCAATTGACAGTCATAATTTTGATAGAGTAAATATTGTTACATCACTTTTGTCTTGAACAGGATTATGGCAATGAATTATGGTCGTTATGTTAGTTGTGATTAACAACCTGTCATGAGAATGTGAAATTGGGAAAAGAATTTTAAATTAATTTGTTATAACTGCAATTATGAATGATTTCCTTAAATATATATATAGTGAATGTGTTGATGAGTTTTTATTTTAAAATGATACCGAGAACGGTCTAACCCTATTTCTTTGTCAAGTGGTTGCAGGATTGCCAATGCCTCAAGGAAAAGGGGAATATCATCAAGGAGAGGTTGTAGTCTATAAAGGATCAAATTATCATCAAGCCACGAGTTGGTGTAAGGTGGCTATATTGAAGTCATAACCTTGGTTGTATCTCACTTAATTAAATAATTAAAAGAAAAACAAATCAACTTAAATTGTGTATCATCATTCTCCTCTTGAAGTCGAATATATCTAGCTCTTAAACGCATTTTGCAGTGTAAAATGAAATTAAATAATTATTCAAACGTTTGAATATCTTTTAAAGTCGTGATTTTGAGATGATGAAAGATCCGTTTATGTGTTGAGGCAGTAACCTCCACCACCCTGGCCTCCTTCTTGGTTGAAATGTCCAAGAACAGAAGGCATGCAGACGCATAATATAAGTCTTGTCTGCCTTTGGGAAAAATCTTTTGGGGAGCATTCTTCTTTCTCTCGTTTTACACTTCATTCGCATTCTTCCTTCCTCTCTTATCAATCGGTTTCTGCTGTTGCATTTTTTTGCTTGGTTTTTCCTGGCCAAGTGCCAATCTCATGCATTCATCTCTTAGAACTCAGGGAAGGGTTGTCATTGTTCTTTCATTATCTGTCAAACTTTGCAAAAACGAACGCCACTGCCATTTGATCCCACTAGTTCTGGGAGGGAAGAATAATTTGAGCTCTTGAGAAATCCACCGCAACATCATCATTCGGACAGTCGAGAAACTCGAAAGGTGGTTGCTTGTCTAGTCGTGGGAAGAAGACGTTAGGAGTTAAATCAAGCTTTTGTTCTGCAAATTACAGGCACGTAATGAGAGTCTTTAAATTTGTTAAATCTATAGCATTGAAAAGTGCTATACTCGTTCTGATAATCACCATGCATTGGAAAGCAAAATCATTGAATTTCACCGTCTTGTTTGAAGTTTAATGAAATCGGTCCTTTGCAAAATCTCTAAACCTTGTCCGATGGAAGACCCTTTCTTATTAGTTATGAACCTGTGTAGTTTATTCGATCTTGCATTCAAATTACTCTTTCTTAATTATTTCTGAACCTGAATGTTAATTCGATCTTACACCAAAATGCTCTGTGATCTATTTCGCCCAATGCCTAAGCCGTAGTCTTCTCTATACCCTGTTCTCTTAACTTCTGAGTTGGAATCGTGCATATTTCTCTTTCCACTCCGAGTCCATTAAATGAAGTATAAACGTTAAAATCTGAAGAGTTCCTCAATAGTGACAAGTCTATCTCTCTCTCTTTATATATGTTTAAAGTAAGCAGTCTATTCTTAAATGAAGTGGAATGATAATGAGCCAAGTCACTAGAATATAAACCCAAGAGTCAATTCTTTTCATGCCGAGCAAGGGTGAGAGTGTTGATGGCATAGGTGTGCCCATAAACAATAAATCCTTGGCCAAGGTACGATGCTTGCAAAAGCAATAATTAGCTTTCAAGAACCAGATATACCCCTGGTCAGAATGGTCTTTCTAGTTAGGAGAACCTATAGTGAGAGATCGACCAGGGTAGTATAGGTTCTTGACACCAGGCTCAGATGGCATGATGGTAATCTGTGAGATCCTTTATTGATTGCCCTCATGAAGGGTCAGGAAACACGAGAGACTAGTAGGTCTTTGGTTGGGCGGAAAATCCCTTGATGATATTTCCTTTTCCCTTGAAGACAAAGTCTTGTTCAAGCATTCCAGTAGTAAGCCTTTAGACTGTACTTTCTTATAACTCTCTCTCTCTTAATTTCAGTTATATATTTACTTTATAATGTTTATTTCAATGTTGTGTTAAATGATCTTTTCATTTCGTAGTTAATGGTAAAGTTAGTTCATAACCAATTGTGGTTTTCAGTTATATAAACTGTATTTGTTCCATTTTAGCTGAAACAAAAAATCTAGAAGTTAGTTAATGAATTTTATAGTTAATGCTCAGATTGTTTATCTTTCCTGTTTGTTATTGCAAAGAAATCTTTCGTAAGGAAAGCTAGTTAGTTTCCCTTCAGCTGAAACTAGTAGTTAGCAACCGTTCTTAAACTGTAGAATAGCTAGTATGTAACAAATGTCATCATTAACACAAGTCAAGGGCCAAATTATTTAATTTAAACAATCTGTAAGTGCATAAATCAAATTACCAAGATAACAATTTGTCTTCTAACCTGGATTAATGGACTATTTCTGCACTTGGTTCATTTCCAGCAATGAGGACAAGGCATTCCATTATTAATCATATGTTAAGAGTTTGTGCCGCTGCCAACACTTGTATACACCATACCATTCCTCAATAATCCGTGTTCAAGAGGAAGTACCTTGATATTCCTTGAGAAGTGACGATATGAACCTCCTTAATAATAATTAATTTTGACTCCCGATCTACACTGAGTTACCATGCGCCAATCACCAGTTTAAATGCCTTGCTAGAACTTTACTCCATTAAATGCCTCGCTAGAACCTTTACTACGCATCGAATAATAGACCACCTTGTTGCGTATTAAATTAATGAGCTGCAACAAATAAGTAATGCCGCATGAATTAAAGTTAATTCACCCAAACTTAGAGCCTCCCCGCAAGGGAATTATTCATTCCCAACAACCTATATGAGGAAGAAACTCGTGACTGCTAACAACTCAAATTTCATTGTCAACCCCAACCTAAGTGCTTGCACCTATTAAAACCAGTATGACTAGCAGATACTAATACCGTTGTTCATTCCCAAATGAAATTATGACGCTTAGCTGATGTGGAACCACCAACTTAACACTCTATTATGGAATTTAATTTTTCAACTGAAGTTTAGCATTCAACTCAATTGGAATCATGCATACCTGGAAGCTCAACGTTTAGAAATGAAATTACCTTCCAGTCATTCACTATTAGCGGCCATTCTAATTGCAAGGTGTTCATGATTCAATATTCCCACCACAGCGATATTGCTCCAGCTCACACCAATCCTACAAAATGCAATTATTTGATGAAAAACAACTCCAAAACCCTACCAAAGGGGTGCGCTGGCCTGCTGGTCTGCTGATAGGGTTTGCAACCCTTGAAAATTTGAAGAATACCTTCCAACTTGCCCAATTCACCCCTCCCAACTAGTCGCCTATGCTGATGCAAAAATCACCATTGAAGCACATGTGAACCTCCGTCATGAAGTCCTCCATTGAAGAAGCTAAGTTTTCGTCCAACTCCTCCTATATTCATAAGGGTTTTTGTCCTTAGAATATTCGCCAAAGTGCAGATCATAAAAGCAGAGATATTTTTTGTTGATGATAAAAGCCTCCAAATGAAACATATATATATGAAAACTTCACCTTTTCCCTCCAATCTGGCCAACCTAATTTGGGCCCCAAAAATTCAAAATTATTTTTTTTCCCTCCAAAAACGATAGCCTCATAGAACAAATATAAAATGTTTTTGGCATAAATATTCAAAAAGTAAATATTATTTTGTTCTCCTTTTGGGTGCCAAAGCTCAAAAATAATAAAATATTATTTTTTCTTTGAGAAGGGACATTACATGGTTTGAAACATAGCCCAAGATTTTTTTATGAAAGTCTCACCAAGCACCTCCTAAAAATGAATTTCAAGCAATTTGAGTTTGAAGATGTAACACTTTTTGTCAAGAAAGTTGACAAAACAATTGTATACTTGATTGTATAGGCAATGACCTGTTCATAACAGGTAACAATGAAAAGTACACAGCAGCAATAAAAGTAAAGCTGAAGAAAGGGTTTGAAATCACTAACTTTGGATACCTTCATTAGTATTTGGGTATTGAAGTAATTCAAAAACCCAAGTATATTTTCATCACCAAACAAAAACACATTGATGAAATTCTCAACAAATTCAGAATTACAGACTATAAACCTCTCAATACTCATATGGAGCAAAATTTGAAATTGAGGATAAAGGATACTGCCAAATTTATAGATACAACTAAATACAAACAACATGCTGGAAGTCTGATCTATGCAACAACAAAACCGATTATTAATCCTTTCTAGATTCATGCAACAACCTAGAGAAAATCATTGGGTTGCAACAAAATGAGTTCTTTGATGAAATATGCCAACCAATTTTTTCCCCAAATTTACACAACACAAACCAGCACTATGCCAATAGATTAGCGTTAGCCTCCAAAATGATATTCAAATTAAATGCACTCAATGCCAAGAATGTTCACCAAGATCCTTTGGAAGGCGAGGTGATAGCATATGGTGGAGGAAACTGAACAATAACTGGAAAGCAAATTACAACTGAATGTAAATAGGCAGTGAACCAGCCATGAAGGATTTCCTCACTACCACTTATTCAATGGGGAGAAAGATTACAAAGCAAAACTAATTCATCCGTTGCGGCGGGCATTCACTCAAGAGTGGGAATTCGCCAATTTTTCAGTGGATGCAAAATGAGAGATTATTGAGTTCTTTCTCCACACTAGCGGTAAACCATCCAAGGGTTACAAATATGAGAAATTAAGCACAAGTAAATGCAGCAAAGTAATGATTGGAATAGCACTACTGTTTACAGTCTTGCAATATAAATAACAGCTGCAAATTACAAGAGATTTACAATAGAATCAAAGCACAATTAATAGAAGATGATTTCCACACTAATTATCTCTCAAATGCTGAAAACATAAACCAAAATCTGAACTTCTAGAGTTCTGATAATAATAACCAGCAAACTAAAAATTAATAAAATGCTCACAACTACTTCAAGATACCTCCAAATGGAATGAAACGAATTGCAATGACTCTCTGGAGGATAGGCGCCCAATGTGCAATGACAAATTTGCATCAAAACTCCACCAATAATTTAGCATGAACTCCAATGCCCTCTTGAAATGGTACGGCCTGCTGAAAGGGGCGATTTTGCAAGATAAAATAAAATACTCCAAATTAAATTCCAATCTTTTGTGGAAAGGGTCGCCCTTGGTCTAGAATCACAATGCATATATACCTAGAACAAGATTAAATTTATTCAAAAAGCTGCTAACAAAAAAACTACTTCAGCTGTATGAACACCAGCAACATAGAAACTGAAAATATCACCAAAATTCTCCAACTTTGAAGCTCAATTTGCTAGTCAGAAGCAGCCATAAAGCCAACTAGGTGTTATCTTTCAAACACGAAATTGGACAAATGCTAGGAGGTAAGCATTCCTCGAAACCAAATTCATGAAGTCATTTCGACAGCGTAACATTAGCATAAAATGATGGATGATAAATGTTGGAGCAAACTCTCTCTTTTATAGAATTGAAAGAGACTTTTCAAATTCCATAACTCCTCCAAGAAAGGGACGCCAAAAGCTCCTTTTTGAAATATTTTCAAATTCAAAATATTTTATTCTCCTCTATGATGGCGTCCAACTTCAAGGCATAATAAAACTTCATTAAATAATAAATAACTCCTTCATGTGGCATCCCCCTTAATGACCACTTTTTAAAACAACTTCAAGTTAATGCATTAGGCCAAGGGGTCAATTAAAAAAAAAAACATTAATGCCTTGAGATAAATTATTTCTCCAAATAATGCTCTTAAAAACCAAAACCAAAATTACAACTGCTCCAACAGAAATGGAAACTCACTGAAGTGCTGCCAACTGGATCACTTCCAAGATTAGAACTTACTAAAAATAGTAAATTCAAAGAAATGCCACAAAACCTCTAGACAAAGGAAACCCTAATTTGCACTTTTGATCAGCGTACGGATTTCCTACTAGTCACAGAAGAGCGTACGACCAAAATAGGGACATTACATTTGATAAATCTAAGAAAACTCAAAACAATGGACTAAAATACTCCAAGGCACAATATTTCCATTCAGTCAAATATTCAAATTTAGATTATTTAGGTAGCTTAGAAGGAAAATTTACTTCAAATTTCTTAATGCATATTGGATTGAAAATCATCTCTTGAAAATCAAAGAAACAGTAGTGATAGTTCTCTCATCAACAGAAGTTGAATATGTTGCAG
This sequence comes from Sequoia sempervirens, assembly GCA_007258455.2. Lineage (NCBI taxonomy): Eukaryota > Viridiplantae > Streptophyta > Pinopsida > Cupressales > Cupressaceae > Sequoia > Sequoia sempervirens. The sequence continues at coordinate 607,092,670 of VDFB02000003.1, forward strand.
TGTCATAGAGAACAAGAGAAATTTTATGGCTCAGAAGGATTCTTGAAGATTTGCAAGAAACAAGTTACTTCAAAACCTATCATAGTCAACAAAACTTCTGCAAACAATAAGAATTGAGTACAACAAGAGAAGACAAGGAAAATAATCAACATATTGTGGTTCTCTTACCACTTTCCATTCAATGTGGAAAGGTTTCATATTGGGTAGCAATAATCACACAATTGTTATTTGTGATGTGGGTTTCAGAGACCCTACAAACAAGAAACTTAGCAGCAGAATGCTGGATGAATTTGTCATTCAACGTGGAAAATTACAATCATCTTGCAATTTCATTGAAGAACTCCACAATAATATCTGGTTGTAATAGTACAAAGGAAGATGTGAACTTTACTAGTCTCTTCCATGCATGATAATGTATTTTTGAAATCAATTGATGCCTCTGATATGATAAAAAAAGAGTACCTGTGTAGTTTTTTGGAGGTTTTGTTAAGGTACTGTTGTGACCTTTTCACACATCGCCCCATTGCAAATGGGGACACCCGGTAGTTTGCTAATTTTTAGGGTTGTGTCTCCGCGCAACGGTTTCATGAGGTCACTTCTTTAAGAGTTTCAAGTTAGTCTTTTGAGAGTCATCCAAGCCAAGTCAATAATCCATGCTTGAATTTGTGCCTAAACGTCATGAAAGGGCTTAGAATCCGAGAGACGAGGATCGCCTGTGCTTTGGGCCAATTCTAACACTTCCTATTTTTTAGGGAATCTGTTTTTTTGCTTTTTCGCTTTTTCATTTTTGGCATTTTTGGACCAAACGGGGTTCCCTATTTTTTAGGGATTTTGCTTTTTCTATTTTTAGAAAGTCAACCCTAGTCAATGGGTCAACGTTTCCATCTGTAGAACCAAAAATCAACCAAAAAATCATTGAAAAATCAAAGTGAAAATTGAAAAATCAAGTAAAAAATCAGGAAAAGCATGGAAAAGCAAGGCAAAAATCTGAGAAAATCAACCAAAAAGCATGAAGGAGCGATGGGAAAATCAGAAAAATCATTGAAAATTAGTCAAAAATCATGAGAAAAATCGCCAAAAATCAGCCCAAAGGCATGAAATCTGTGATAAATTTTGCCTAAGTCTGAAATAAAATTCGCCATCAAGAGGAGAATATCAAGACATTAAAGAGGTCAGCCCTAAAATTGAGGGACATGGCATAAAGGTGTTGAAGTCCGCCCTTGCCATAAAGGAAAGATGGCAAGCCTTCTTCAAAGTCTGCCATGCCTTGGAGAAAAATGGCAAAGATTCTTCAAAGTCCGCCCAACAATGAGGAAAGATGGCAAAGACTCTTTAAAGTCAGCCCTAGAAAGAAGGGAAGTATGAGTGGGAGGGTTCGCCATTAAGAAGGAGAGAAGTGAGGGACATCCAAGACCAAGAAAGTCTGCCCTTGACTTGTCATGACACCTTCAATGTCCGCCATGACTTGAGAGAGGAATGGAAAGCCTTCTTTAAAGTCCACCATGGAAAGACACTTGTGAAGTCTGCCTAGGCATGAGAAAGGGGGAAAATTGAAAATTTTTGCTAAGTGTTTGATGCCTTGGAAGGAAAATCCGAAATTTGTCTAAGTATGGAGGCCTAGGAAGAGGGAAAATGCAAAATTTGGCTAAGTATTTTAATGCTTTAGAGGAGGAAAATGCAAATTTTGGCTAAATATGAGTGTGAAAGGCCAATGTCAAGAGCTTGAGAAGGTCCGCCATACTTTGATGGAAGATGGAAAGAACTTGAGAAAGTCCGCCTAGGCCATGGCAAAGTGTGAAGTCCGCCTAGCATAAGAAAGAGGAGAAAAGATTAAAAATTCGCCTAAATATGAGGCCTAGGACAAAGATTGGTGAATTTGGCTAAGTGCACATAGGAAAATGTCCATGGCAAAGAGGCAAGAAAGTCCACCCTTGACTAAAAGGGGTTAAAATTTGTCTAAGTATCATGGAATTTTACCTAAAGAAGACATCCAAACATATACTTTGCCTAGAGAAATTCGTCCAAGCAAGGAAAAAATTGATTTCGGCATGAGAAAATGTGCCGGCACAATTCAAAGTCCGCCATGGCAGAAGAAAATGAGAATTTGGCATAACATCTATTGACAAGATGGCTAAAATTTTAACTTGGCTAGACGAAAATTGAAATAAATTTGGAAAATAAACATTTAGCCAAAAAAAAGGGGAGAAAAATTAAAATAGCCATGGGTCCAAAAACGAACAGGTTGGAAATAAATTCAATATTTTAATATTTCAATAATTTATTTCCAATACTCAGAGATTTAAAATGCCTTGGACGAAATAAAATTCACCAGAGATGCATCGGAAGAAAATAAATTACGCCGGACAAAGATAAAATCCATGGGAAAAATTAAATTCACCATGAATTTAAAACTAGGAAAAATCGAATTTAATTGGACATTTAATATTTTTTTTTCAAAATTTCGAAAATTAAAGATAAACATCTAGCAAAAATTGAATTTTGGAAAATCAAAGAGATTTGCCTGGATAAGCTGGCCATGGAGTTTTTTTCGGAAAAAAATGGAAACTCACCTATTTGAAGAAGAGAAAACAAATCGAAATCGAGAGAGAAAGAGGAAGTTGCTAAAACAAATCGAATTCTTTAGCATTATAATGAGTTTCAGCAACTCATTTTTTCACAAACACAGCTGAAGAGAAGTTAATCTCTCAAAATTATAAGACGATCAATTCTTTTGAAGGCAAGATCAATTTTCTTAGAGGAAGGAATAATTTTATGCTGAAGAAGTAATTTTTTTCGAAGTGAAGGATTTATTGAAAGTTGAAGTTCTTAGCAAGACAGGCGCACTGTCACTTGGTTTTTGATTAAATTCTCGAAGTTTGAATCTGATCTACAGCCAGAAGTTCTTTCCTGAGGTTTGGAGTTCAATTGGATAAATTCATCATTCCTCCTTCTGTCTTTTTCATTCTGGCTAAGTTCTAGCTAAATTTCAATCAAATTCATTTACTTTCAACTTGCTTTTTCGCATAAGTTTAATTATTTAATGAGCTGAAAGTAAAATATTTGAACACAAGGCACAAGAATGAATTATATTTTAAAAGTCTTCGTATTAATGTTAGTATTTTTACTGCAGGTTGATGACCACGGCAAGAGAATCATTGAAGCAGGTGCCAATGAAGTTTGCCAGCAAGGGGGTACAGCGAGAGTCAAAGATAAATTCAAAATGGAAAAATGTTGCAGACAATAATTTGGGACATGTTGACTTCGTGGAGTTCAAGAAAAGAGTATATGGACATGAGGGACTTCCGACGCCAATTGCCAAACGAATGGTGAGAAATGGAATTTTCCAAGCAGCCGGATTCCCGCCTGCAATGGACTGTGCTGAGTTAATGGTAGAATGTGCCATCCACTACAATGCTCAGAAAAGACAAATCGTTGCACCTGATGGAAGGGTTCTGGCTCACCTTGGCGAGGTAGCAATACAGGAGACATTCGGCATCCCAACACATTCCCGTACCATCTACAAAACCAAGGAGGAAGCCAAAGGATTGTATGACAGCCAGTCTAAGTTATGCGCCACAAATGTTAATAAGGCATGGCTGGAGAAGCCTAGACCATCCATGAAGAAAATGCCTAAGAAGCCACGCCAAACAGATTTTAAAGAAGATTATGGGGACATCATTTTGATGCTGAACAGAATAGCTGGCAATCCACAAGGCGTGTATTTTGAAACGTGGATGTACTATTTTATAGATGAAATCACTTCCGGCGTGAAGATGTTTAACTAGTCCCGAATGATAAGTGGCCATCTTCACGAGCAGCTGACCAATTTGGAAAGGACCAAGTCTTTTCACATGAGCTCGTACATTGTCTATTAATTGGCCAGGACATATAAATACTCAGGACTGGTTTGCAAAGGCAAAGTTGGCAATGGAGAAAATGAACTCAAGCCTTATGATTGCTACCTGCAACTTCAGCTAAGGGAGAAATATCATTTCAGGCGGGTGCACGATGCTTTCTTAATGTATATCACAAGAACACCTCAGGGAGTAATGCATCAAAGGCTGAGTCACGAGGCAAAGAGTTTGATCAATAGGTATGGATCCTAGTTTATCCAGTTTCCAAAATTTACATATGTCAGTATCCAGGGATTCACTGGAAATCCTTACAAGTTGCCAATCTATCCAACAAATCGGATGATTTTGCTTGAAGTCCTAAGGCAACTGGAAGAATACCAAAGCATCCAGAGGCCAAGTAAGAAGGCGGCTGTGACATTCCCATTCTTTATTGGGAATATGTTAGTCATGTCCGTCAACGCAAGCAACCGAGAGTTCCAAGCTAGAAATCCAGTGGTACTCGTTCACAGCCTACAAGTCTAGGGCCAATTTTGACCCGCATCATCATATTCGGGTAGTGGATGGAAGAAGATATAGACACAGGGTGGAATTGGAGGACTTCTGGGGCAAATGCCGCTGATGAGTACGAAGTCAGGAGAAGATTGTGGTCTAGAATGCCAATGGACTTTATGAGGGCAACCGAACTTTGTCGGGTGCCCAATCAGTTGCAGGACGATGGAAATTATGTCCACCATGCTTCGAGGAAAGTTGACCTCTTCCTTCCGTGAAGTGGTCAGAGCTTGAGCACTCAGATTTGGCGACATTGATGGGACCAGTGATCAAGTACTCTCAGTGGTGGGTCGACCATCAGGTCCAAGAGTTGAGGCTGAAAAGAATAACGCTCACATATGATTTACTGAGCGAGACAAAGTCATAATCCTCCAATGCTGGCGCATCCCATCATGATGATTTCGTTGAGATTGGCGAGAAGAGGAAAGAAGTAGTTCCAAGCATAGAGCCTGCTCCAAAACGACAAAGGATAGAACCATCTCGTTCTGCGGCATCTTGGAATATTGATGAGCTAGTGGCCACCGCAAACGAATCCTCGGCTAAAATGATGAGACCTTCTGGAGTTCAGGAAGAGAACAATGAGCCTATCCAATTGGATAACGATGAGCCCTCATCTCCAACGGGCACAGAAATACTGGGTTCGGATAATGAAGTGGAAGTCCAAAATGATGACTTCCAAGAGGGAATGATTTCCGCCCTCAGAGGAATCTTGGATATTCCAAATGAAGGGAACGTTCAGGAGGAAGATGGTATCGAGCAGCCTACCATTCCGGATTGGCTGATAGAGAGGATGAAGATTCAAGCACCAGTAGAGGTCCAGGAAGAAGATGATACTGCGGATTTCTTGGCAAGTTTGGAACAGGTTGCTATCAAGAAACCTGGCAAGAAATTTTCCACCATTCAGAGGGACGAATCCGGCAACCGTTCCATACATATCGCAGTACCAGCAGTGGATAAAGCACAGGATGAGATCACTCCCCAAGAGTACGTCATAACCACTATAGATCTTGGCCCAACAACAAAAGGCCAGGAAGTGGAAGAACTGGATAATTCCGTCTCAATTGTCAAGGCGAGATTGGAAAAAGATGTGGCTAAAAAGAAGGAATACAAAAGGGAAGTCGAACGCCTGAAGGAGTATATACATCATCTAACCCAGCCACTCAATCAGGGTGATGCAGTAGCTCCTCCTCTTCTCAATTCCTCGCATGAGATGGCCAAGGATGTGGAGCAAGGGATGGTCACGGCCAAGGAGGCCCAGGAATGGATGGTAAGCGAGGGCACGAAAGCAGCCTCGTTCATGGAGAAATTGGCGCTTGCCTATAGACAAACTTCTTCTTTTCTTTCCAAATTGGTTGACATGGCAGAAACTTGGGACAGTCTCCCAGATATTCAAGAGAGGCTCATTCCATGCCTCAGGGTCCTGAAGGGCATTCCAAGGGAAGAATTGGTCGAAGGAAAGGTGATTGCTGCAGGAGCAGCTTATGATTTTCACCATTGGTTTTGGGTAGTGACTATACGGAGCGAAGTTCTGGAGAAGGCACAGGTGGATGGGCTCAGAGTTGAGGAGCAAGTCAAAGAAATCCGGGAGAAGATTTATATGATAGCTGCAGATGTGTTTGACCGAGAGATTGTCTGGGAAAACGACATGCAGCTAGAGAGGTTGAGGCATAAGGTTCAGGAAGTTTTCTTCTCTGCTACTAGACCAATTATGAGACAGGATTTCGCAAAAGTGGTGAATCTCTTGGCCATCCGGAATGATTTTGTGAGACAGGAGGCGGATTGGGAGAGCACCTTTGTCAAATGTGTTGAGGATTTGGACGGGCTTGAATTCAGGATAAGCATGCTACCGCCAGTCACGATGGAGGAAGTTGTCACGGTCGTGTCCAGATTCATCGAGCACAATGCTGCCCAAGAAGATAGGGACGCCTTCCCTTGAAGATAGCTCCAACTGCCACTTCACTGCTTGTTACTGCTTGTTTGCTGGATGTTAACTGATGTTATTTTGGGAAACCCTAATTAGGGTTGGGTTGTATTAATCTTGGCCATTTATGTTGTTTTAATTGTGGCCTTTCATTTGATTTTGAAAACTCTATTTAAACTGGTGATCTCTCACTCTCTTTTGTGTGGAGACAGTGTATGAAATTGTTGCATTGAGACTATTTCTGATAATAAAAGCTCTTATGCATGATTTGCTTTGAATCACTTTTATTGTCAAGTAGTAAGCAAGGTTGCATAACTTCTTCTACCATAGATTAGAGTTAGAATTAAATTAAGTAGAATTTGCTTTGAATATTGGTTGAGTGAATGTGAGATTGATCGTATAGATTAAATGGTGAAATATTGCTCATACTTTCTTCGGATGGATGATTTGCATTCGATGCCTAAAGTTAGCCTAAGCTTGTGATTGTGGACGCCTAACTTCAGTCTCATTCGAGGCTTGAAAATTATAATCACACCCTTTGAAGATTGCACCCACTTTGCGTAGTTGTCCCAGGGAGGCGAAACAAAGCATGGCTACTCCTTTCACCTGATCTTTACTGTCTCTTGAATTCCTAGGCGTAGAATAAATCCTCTAAACCCTTATCTTTTTTTGCAATTTTTTTTGAGATCCAAATTGAAAGTTCTAATTGAAGAAGCCTTTAATGATAAATCCGCCTAAGTCCCGAACTTGTGAAGAATTCTTTAACGTAAGTCCCTTTGTGTATTACCAGCAAATCACAACGCCCATTGAGCTTATCCACACATCATGACCTGACAAAAGAAACCTTGGAATCGCCATATGATCTTCTTGCAATCTTAGCATACGCGGTGGTTTTTCAAGAGAGGATAGAGTGTCTTTGGACATTTTATTCTGTGTGTTCGGTGGATGATAAAATGTACACCAACAGGTACACACAGAGAAAATGTTTTCCAAATAATCACAGACAACCATGCATATTAATGTGGTTGCAAGAATACTGCTTATGAATATAAATACAGTATTTTGGAACTCTTACACAGACCACTGCATAGATCTTGCATCAGGGGACACTGAAAAGCATGATTTTGGTTATGCAGTTTGTGAAAAATGTAAATTCCCTTAACCAGGTACATCTATAGCCATCAACTGGCACTCAATTTGATGAAGAGACATACTGAAAAGTAGGATTTTGTCCTATCCACTTTCATATGATCTGCAGCAAATTATATTTCCTTGCAGACTCTCTATGATGAAAAGGAAAGTCTGGAAAAGAAAAATTGCTAGTGAAGAATGGAAAGCTTCCCCTATGCCAGCAAAACAAACACTGAAGTTGAGTACATCTTTCATGAGTTAGTTTGCAGAACAACTGAGAGATGATACAAATTTCAAAGCTTTGCTTGAGGCTCTACAAACATCAAATGGTACTTAACTTGATGAAGAGACACACTGACAGATGGAAGCTTATCCAATCTACTGTCAACTGATCTGCAACAAAGTTATTTCCAAACAGACTCCCTATGACCAAAAGACAGATCTTAGAAAAAAATATTTTCTATTGGAAAATAGCTATTGTAGGTCACCTGACTAGAATTCACAATGATAAAAGACGGTGTCTAATAAACAATCTATGTAGAACATAGTTACTGGAACACATATATTCATATACATGCAATGTACATCCAATGATAGCAACAACTCCCAGGAGAAGGCATGTGACAATAAATACATGTTGGCCCAATAAGTATGGCAGTTGCAATCACAAAGCATCCAAACTACCAATACTTAATATAATTCAAAAGTGGTATGTACATCGCCAAAAAATAAAACAAGACCAAGACTATTTATTATTTGCCAAACATAAACACATTATGCTTTGCCTATTGGATGGATGGAAAGCCTCTTAAAATAGGCACCTAAATAATGTTCATACAATGTACCCCAAAGAAGCAACCTTTTAACATGTTGATTTTCAAGGGGGGGTTAAAGATGCACAATTTGTTATCAATGTAATTTGAGAGTCCATCAAACCATGTTATAATACAGTCCAAGTCAGCATTAAATACATGCCATGTTACAATAACATAGAGAGGTTCTTGCAAGATTTTACATATTTGATAATTGATCGATGTCGTTGATATCATACTTCTCAATAGTTGTTCTTGGCATAAATAAAATGCTATAATAAATATTATACTTTATGATAGTTGTCATTATTGAATCCAAAATGAAATATAGTGTGAATTAGAGAATGTTTACAATAAAAGTGCTCTAGGGATTAATTTTGAAGTCTCTATACGAGGAGCAACCAAACAAAAATATCATTCTGCAAAGATGACAAATTCAGAAGCATTGTTTCTCAAATAGTAAACACTAAATCCATATCCTTCACGTTGACCTTAAATATGCTAAACTATTAGAATATAAGTCTTACTCACCCTAGTGAATCAATGGTGTGTTATAAAAGTTAGTTATTAGGTTATAGTCAGTTATATCTCTCAAACTTTATATAAGGAGATGAAACCCTTTTGTAATTGACACTACAATATTTCATAATATTATATTGTGTTATAGTATATAAACCTTGAATGTCCTCATTGCTTATTTCTTAATATGGTATTAGAGCAACATTCTAAGCAAGGCTTTTAGCCCAATCGCATGACAAATACAGTTTGAAGGGCACTACAGGAACAGTGCAAAAGAAAATGAATCCCAGTGATGTCGCACACAGACAAGAAAATCGCAAGATTGCAGGCAGATCTACAAGTGGCAGCTGAAAATCACTGTCGCAAGTTTGAAGGAGTCGTGTGGATCGAACACAAGGGCACAGTCACGAGCAGCCAGTTTCATGGCACTAATTGCAGGCAGGAAAACATGATCCAGCCACAAGTTTGCATACACCTGAGCAAAGTCGTGGGTTTTTCATAGCCACCAAAATTTGCATAGGATTTGCAATTGCAGCCACTCAAGGATTTGCACAAATTCTAAACAAAAAAGTCATGGAAGTTTGTAGAAATCAACGGCAGCTAGTGCACACAGATAGTACCAGAAAATTTGGGGAGGGATTGGTGTAATTTTAAGCATCAGGAAAGAATTATTTTCTAAGGTTTGTTGAGCAGAAGGGTTATTCTTTGGGATTTTTCTTTTTGTTTTTCTTTTTTTTGAGAATGGAAATCTCATTAGAAAAATACTCTATCCTCAATTTCCACACCTAGAAAGTAAAAATCCAAATACAACTGTTGAACAAGAACTTGTGGGGAATAGTATATGGGAACAAGAAACCCCCAACAGATCTAAATAACTTATTGGAATGGAAAAGTAGAGATGGTAAAGCCAAAGCCATTATTGGTCTTATTCTCTCAAATTTCAAGTTACGCCGTATAGATCTCAAAAAATCATCCAAGGAAATCTTGGAAAATCTAAATAAATTGTTTGGAACAAAAGCAGTTAATGCAAAGCTTGCTCTAAAGCTTTACTTATTCAAATTCAAAATGGTTGATGGAGCCACCATGCCTAACTATGTAAACACTCTGAGATATCTCATTGGACAACTCACAGAAGTCAATGCTATGGTAGATGACAAGGATGCCAAAGCCATTTTGTTAAAATGTCTGCCTTCTAAATTCAACAATTTCTTTTTTACTCTTTAGTCAAATGCCCTCTTGAACTTTGGAAGATATGATTCCAACTCTCTTAGCTGAAGAAAAGAGAACAATTGCAAGAGATGCAGAAAATGATCCTCAACCTAAGAGTGTTTTATATTGAAGAAACAACTGTAGAGGATCAGATAAAGACAAAGAGGAGATTTATTGTTATTATTGCAAGAATATAGTCACACAGCCTAGAATTGTAAAATTCAAGCCAATGTTGTTCTCAAGGAGAAGCTCGAAGATTAACTTAATGTAGCTAATGTAGCCATTGTTGAAGTTCCACTGAATGTTGACAGTGCAAAGAATTCATATATTAAGAATTCCACACTTTGAAGATAGGAAGGAATCTAGTGTAGATAAAGTTCAATATGGATGGGTACCCAAATAGTTTAGGGGTTTGTGGATCTTGGGAATTTTAACCTTATGAAGGTCATGAGACAACTTGATGGAGCACTATGAATGTGGCTCAACATGGATGGTTATCCAATAATTTGGAAGGTTCGTAATTCAGGAGTTTGGGTAGATGGAATCCAGGAACTTAGGAATTCAACCCTAGAGCTATACCTTTATGAGGGTTACAATGAAATTTGATGGAGTTCAACCTAGTCCAAGAACTATTTTCAAAGAGAAGCTTCTGAAGAATATGTGGTTCTGTTTTTATTTTCTGTCAATTTGTTTTGTCTTCAATTGGCATGTTTTTGCTTTTAGTACTGTAAACCATCAGTGGGGGAGTTAGAATATAAAGCTTATCTTTTGTAATAAAGCCATCTTAGTGACTTAGTGGTGTGTTATAAAAGTTGGTCATTAAGTTATTGTCGATTAGATCTCCCAAACTATAAAGAAGACAAACCCCTCTTGTAATTGTCACTCCAATAATTCATAATATTATATTGTGTTATAGTTTGTAAACCTCGAATGTGCTCATAGCTTATTTCTTAATACAAACTAAGTGATGCATCCAAGCCTTTAAAGTTTATTTTTCCTATTTTTTTAGCTCATCATAATGGTAGTCCATGGAGCCACTTCCCTCTTACAACCAGGATTACAAAGTTTTTGAAATGACAATCACCATCAACAACCACCCAATGAATGATTTAAAATAAAATAGTTTGTTCTTCAAAAAGTAGCTAATGTCATGAGTGTTTTCTGAGATTATGATCAACATCATTGACAACAGAATTATTAGCTTAAAACCAAATTGTGCATTTTAAATAGCTAGAGCAAAAATTCTTAGAAAAAGAACATATGAAATTTTGCCGTCATAACAAGTTTTAATAACAAAATTTTAACTCCTATTACAGCTCATCCAAGTATTTCTTACTAATAATTTTGAAAAGATCAGGTATGCATGCATAGCAAAACATAAAATCTCTGTAGGTTAACCCATTGTAGACATTTTTCAAAACACTTCCATTAATAAAGGGAAATCATCATAAATCAAACTTAAGTAGAGACAATAATGGGCATGAGTAATGGGGAAAATCTATCTATGTTGATATAAAATGACATAATTGAAATTCCAGATATCCAAAAACATATAATTTCACTAACCACGTCACAAATACAAGCCAGTTAAACACAAATGGTATCTTGGTTCTAGAATATATCTTCAATTCTAAATCATGACTGCAAATAACAGAGTTTTCTTAGATTGAATCTCACAGAGTATACCGACATACCTTGTGTGCTGATCATATTAAGCTTCTTCTTTGTAATTAAATTTATCACAAAAAGTGCAAGGGACAAACAAAGAAAATAATTATTAACTAAGAAATTTGGATACTAACATTTGACATCATTTCATGAAAATCTTTGAGTGCTTTCACCTGATTTCAACATAAGAAAAACATGTTGTCAAAGCATGTTGTAAGATAGAGCAACACATCCAGGAAGAATTGAATCATAAGAGTGTGAATTACAAGCAATGAATATTATCATATTAACATAAAAAAGTTCATTGTGAAATACCTCCTGAGCTGCCTTAGTGTCTTTTATCATTGACATAACATTGGGTGCATCAAGAACCTCCCCAAGACTATGCCTGAAAGAAATAGTATTCTTCTATTAGTTCTAAAATTATAACAAAAATGGCCACTGTTGAAGTTAACACCATGCAATCAGAATATTCTGACAGAATTTAGTTTTTCATCATGGATATCAGGCCTCAGAATGTTATGTGTTTAATAAAGAATTAATGATAACTTAATGTGGAGAAGAGAATAAATGTCAAAATCAACTTACTCAATCAAACTGGGTAGGCGATGCAAGTCTGCCAAATTGGAAGGATATATCACTAGCTTAAATATAACAGGTTAAAAATATGCTTAAAATTATAAACAATGTTAAAAAAAAAATCAAATATTTTAGCTTTACTTTTATTCTTTTTAAGTTTATGAATTTCTTCTAGCTTTGTGTACCTTTTGCTTTCAAATTGGTTTAAATCAAATACACAAATAAATAAAAAACAGGTCCAAATTGGATCTGAGCAGTGCAGCCTGTCAGTAGATTCAGTTCCAACCAGATTTAGTAACTATGAACTTGATTACAGGAGGCTAAAGGACATGTCATGTTAACCGGCAGTTGATTTGGCTTGAATTATGTCATTGAGTTCAACAACATTCATTTATTTTATTTGCTAAAGTTAGTTTTCCCTTTAAGGAAGATGCCAAAATAGCTTGAGGCAATGTTCCAAGTACTGGTTGGAAGAATTCTTGGTCATGCATCGCCTAACATTTCCCCATCCAAATGCTACTATGAACAGCTATATCATGACCACCAGTGAATGTGTGAATAGTAAAACAACCCACACCAAGTCCACCAAGTCCCCACTCGACACAGAAACCTAATGTTTGTCCAACATGTAAATCCTTTTTCAAAAATTGGGTAACCCAAATATAGGAGCTTTTGTTGTCATATTAGAATGTTTAAGGATAATTCTTTAACAAAATCCTGCAAATACATAAAGAGATTTGAGATGTCAGCTGCATTCCAATGGATTACAATTTTCCTAACACTAATGCTTAGGTATCCTAGTGCTTAAAATAAGTTACATTTTCCAAGTTTGGCATCAATTCCTGTTGCTTACAGAAAATTTCTTAGGCATTATAAACTCATCACTGGTTATGAAGGTGGTTGGGGATTTGGAGTCTGAAAAGTGTTCGTAAGAATTCATTGTCGATTGACTATTCTGAAGACTGCTTTTGCTTATTGCTTTATCAACTCTTAATTGTTGAAGTTTTCTGATGAGACTTGTTTCAAAGGACATTCTCAATCTATTAAGGTGTGTTAGTGAATTTGTAATTGAGGTAACTTATATGTTATACTTATAATACTTTTATCATCTTTTTGTTCTAATATAGAATATTGACCTAATTTTGGTGATGTGTGGACATTAATATAATTTCTTTCTTTCTTTCAAGGGAACTGTTACACCAAAAGAAAGTTAGAATATTGTATGTTCCAACATTTGCATTTCTTGTGGCTCTACATATCTGAATTTGAACTTTGTATGGTTCTTTAAAATTTTGATTGGTTGTTTGGTTATTTCATTTAGCAATTATTCACATTTCCACAAGAGGTGGCTTCAGTGACAGACCATTAAGTAAACATCACTGTATGTGATCAAATAAGACATCAAATTTTTACATTTACATTTGAGATTTTGTTTATCTAACTTGCTTTGTGAGTAGTGTGTAAAAACAATTGTGTTTCTAAGTAGTATTGTGAATGCCGGACAGTAGAGGTCTTAAAAGTTAGAAGGTTATGTTCTAACTTATTGAAATTGAAAGACAAGGTTGATAGAATGTCTTTTATGCTCCACAATTATAGGAAAAACATCCATCTTCATCATATTAGGGTTCAAGTAATTGCTACATTGCTGGATTTGTATTTTCAATTTTGAGTGGAGCTTTAATTGCCTGGATTTTAACTTTAAGGTGAAACTGTTGATATGAAACCATGGATACAACTCGAGTCCATTAATCCTCTGCACCCCTGACTATCTCTACAAAGGGTTCTTAATTATCTTTTGAGTTGTTGCTCATTTATTCTTGCACAGTGTCTAGTTTACTTTGATTTGGTTGGTTTTGGTCTGCTTTTTTTATATCAACATTCGCCTAAGCAGAATCTTCCACAGTTAACAACATATTAAGTCTTCCTTGGGTTATAGGTGATGCTACCATCATTTTCCTTATCACCCAATCGACTATCCTTCCTATGGTCATTGTAGCAGTTACTCTTAGTTTGGGGGTATGAAATATTGTTTAAATTTTTACATTTTATGATTAAAATAGCTTCAGTTTTTCCTTTTTCTTTTTTTTGGATGATTCAGAACCACAAAATCTTGAATACTAAGTTTTAGTCCTTTTAAAGATTGTGCAGTTTCTATGGCCTTACTATAGTTGTTCACATTTCTTGATAACTGTTAAACACTGTCTAAAGCCTTTCAAATGTTGATTTGAGGTGAAAACTTTGACACATAACATCCTATATTTTCCCAAGTGTCTTGAAATTTTCACAACTCTCTAATTTGGCATGAATACTATTTTACCACTCTAGGGTAGGCGCCTTGATATTTAAGGCAACTATTGAACCAAACAAATTTCAGTAATTTCACACAATTGAAAGAAATTATCAATTTACCTTACCCAAGATATGATTCATCATTTTTACGGAGTCTTGTAAATTTTCCCTCTTTAACCTTTTGGTGGTAAGGGATAGATGAGAGCATTTCAATTTCTTTTAGCATATCTTCTTCCATATATTGCTAATCCTTCAAATGATCTTTTTCATACTTCTGAGTCTCATTGACCAAGATTTGGTTTTTGGTTGTTGGGGTTATTTTGGTTATCTCCATCATCTGTTGTCATTTGTAATATTCCAAGCTAATTTACCATGCCAAAAAAATTCAATTTCATGACTTCATGTGCACAGGCATTTCGTCAATCACTTATCCTGCTGTTGTTCTGAGTTTGTATTCAATTTGTTTTCAATATATCGATGTTTGTCTTTGAGTAGAACATTCGTGATATGGATTTCTCACAAGTTTCCAATATATAGCAATATATATTTTGAGCAGAACAATAGATGAAATTGTGTCATACACTACTAAACAATAACCAGCAAACACACTGCTATATTATGCTTGACAGAAATTACAGTCATAAAGTGTTTATCAAATAACTGCAGAAGTAACACTCCAAATGCTAACCTAAAGTTCAAGTTGTAATACTATCCTCTACAGTAAATATTCTGTTAATGAATGCCAGGGATTTCCTTAAGAGTTTCAGATTCACCTCCACTCAGCAGCTCGACCCTTTATACCTTGTATGGTGCATATATAATAAGCCATTACCTCCACGTATGATAATATGACAGCCTTGGAAGATAATCAATGGCACCCAGGGAATCGTGATTTCCTTTATCACCTGCAGCAACTCCTCTTTGACTGGCCAGCTAAAATATTTCCAACAGCCCTCAATCACTTAGACTTTACTCCATGTCAACCTCCTTGTCAATTTCTTGTCTAGAATGATCTGCGATAGTAATAAGGGTGGTGTCTAATACATTCCTTCCTTCGTCCTTGGTCAGCGCCGTGGGAAAAGACAACAAGACAGGTATGTAAAACTGCAATTCTCCGATAAAATAATACAAAACTCCCCTAAAGCTTATACAGCTTCCCTCGGGATTAACGCTACCAGAAATTAATGAATTATCAATCTGTATTGTTGAAATGATAATTGATATTCGATATTTCATTATTAAACAGCGGAGAGGAATACTACTTATATAAAGAATTACAAGATGATGTTTCTAAAAAGAAACAATCATGAACTAAAGATAACTAATACAAAAAACAGAAAGTTACTAAAAACTAACTGAAGCAAACAAAGTTAACTAAAAGCTAACTAACGACTGACTAACAACTAAGATGACCATTAAATATTACAATAAGACTTTAATACCCTCCCTTAATGGTCATTCTACTAACTAGACTAAGTCTACCCATAATCTGATGGTCTTCTAGCCGTGAATGCATAATACGCAGACTCATTCTGCTCAATATGCTCTGCAACTTGAGCCTTTTGCTGAGACCCATCCTGGTTGGACTTTTGATCAGCTAACCGCTTCCTGTAATGCTTCTGCATATGACCAATCTTACCACAGTAATGGCATGTGAAAGACTTCTTGGAGGTCTCCTCCGATTTACCTTGTCCTTTATGTTGAATGGACTTGCCTTTGCCATCTTTGGCAATAAATGCTTGTTCAACACTAGGAGACTCACTAATGCTTTTTCCACCTATCCTACTACAAGAGCTTGTTGCACAGCTCATCAAACTTCAAGTCAACATTGGTGGAGGTAATGTTGAGAGTTTCGCTGAAGTGCTCGTAGGATCGTGGCAAGATCTTCAGCATGATCACCACCATATCCTCTTCTGCCATCTTGCGACCAATGGCTTCCAATTGATCGTGAATGTCTTTGATCTTCATCAAGTGATCCTACAAAGACACTTTGTCATCCATCATAATGAAAAACAACATATTCTTTAGGAAGAAAGCCTTGCCCTTATCTGAGGTTTCATGAAGACCCTTCAAGTGTTTCCAGATCTCTGCAGCAGACTTACCAAATGGTATTTCTGGTAACATCTCATCGGTGATAGATAACTTGAGAAGCATAACTACCTCTCAATTACTTCCATCATACTTGTCCTAGTCCTTTCCCGCAACTGTGGGGCAAACTTTTGTACCCAGAACAAGTGAATCTAGACACCGGTACTCAAAGATGGTAAGCATCCTTTGCTTCCACGTGTTGAAGTTTTTCCCATTGAACCTTTGGGTAATTTCCAACATGACATTGATCAAAGACACCATCCCTCCTGTTTTCCAAAAGCACGAAAAAACGAGGTAAAAGTCAACGATCAGCTAGCATGGATCTTAAGGCAATCAGCTGGCACAACTCCCACGATCTTTTAAAAAATCGTCAATCAAACAGAGGCTCAAAAACCCACAATTTTGTCCAAAAATCGAGAAAAAATTGGACTTCGCCCTACGCAACAAAAAGGCACAAATATTTTTTAGTAAAAAATCTGTCAAAAACCCTAGGCGGTAGACCATCAAAAAAAATTCAGAATTTTTTTTCAAAAAATCTTCACAAAATAATCGAAACCCTTCACAAGAACAAGTCGGATTTTTCAGACCATGACTTCAAAAAATCCCACCCAAAAATTTTGGAAATAAACCCACAAAAAATCTTCAACCATGAATTTTTAGAAAATCCATCAAAAACTTCTGATAAAAAAGCCACGAACTGCTTTGGCTTTCATACACAAATTTCAGAGACTAGTCTTCACACAACACACAAGCCGTGCGGCAAAAATAGGTAAATCGCATGAAGTGAAGAAAAAGCAGTCACACAAAATGAAAAAAAACCCCAGGTCGCAAGATTTTGAAGACCCAGTAGCAAGCAAAAAATACATTTTAGAGACCTGTCAAAAAAGTCAATGATTTTTTGACTCATGCATTGAGAAAGGAGGCCAAAAAAAACCATCTTCAGAAGCCCATTGTTTTTCTCAGAAAACAACTCCAGGTCGTGAATCTCCTCAGCAAATCCATGATTTTAGAAAAGCCGCAATTTAATGAAGAAAACCTCATGTGATTCTACAAAAAGAAACTCGTGATTTCTTCCTCTGAAAAACCCCACAATTTTCAGGCAATCATCTGCAATTTTTATAGGCAAAAAAGAAAACCCACAAACTTCTTGAAAAATATGTGATTTTCTTCTCAAAAAACCCTCAAAATTTCAGGGAAATAAACCCTCAAAATTCTGCACAAAAGTCATCAGCAAGAGAGCCCACAATTTTTTATTAAAAAAATCAGACAAAAAAAACTTGAAAAAACTTCCAAAGTCTTCGAGTAAACAATCAACCTTTAATTTTTATAAAAAAATCTATGAAAATTTTGAAATTTCTTAGGAAAGCACAATTTTTTATTGCTAAACAATTCGCCAAAAAAATGAGCCTAAGCTCTGATACAATGAAATGATAATTGATATTCGATATTCGATATTCAATATTAAACAAAGGAGAGGAATACTCCTTATATAAAGAATTACAAGACGATGTTTCTAAAAGGAAACAATAGTGAACTAAAGAAAACTAAAGCAAAAAATGGAAATATACTAAAAACTAACTAAAGCAAACTAAGTTAATTGAAAGCTAACTAATGACTAACAAACAACTAAGATGACCATTAAATATTACAACAATACAATGAAATGATAATTGATATTCGATATTCAATATTAAACAAAGGAGAGGAATACTCTTTATATAAAGAATTACAAGATGATGTTTATGAAAGGAAACAATCGTGAACTAAAGAGAACTAAAGCAAAAAATAGAAATTTACTAAAAACTAACTGAAGCAAACTAAGTTAACTGAAAGCTAACTAACGACTAACAAACAACTAAGATGACCATTAAATATTACAACAATACTTTAATAATCGTTTCATTAATTGACTCTCCCACCTCTCCATTTATCATGTTATATGATTTGGCCTTGAAGCCGCAATTCACAATATTAACCATACACAATCACCCAAATAAAATCACGTCCTGCCCAGCTGAAAGAATAACATCTCGTTGAAGTGCCAACAATGACCATTCCCATCAATGTCTTATCACCAACTTAATTAAGGCCCTAGAAAGGTAGTCGACACATTGGTATTCACCTAGCTGCACTAATAAACTCACGGGTATTCATAATCCAACGCCCAATTATTAGTTTACACACTTAAGAAAAACAACAATACAAACAACTAGACTAATAGAGAATTTTTACACTACCCTGCTTTTTTTAACCAAATGATGCCATTAAAATTACCGTCAATAATCCACAACGAGCTATTAAAATCAATTTGCCCTTTTAGACTCCGAGTATCTGAAGGAATTTTTGCAATGAGCCCTTTGCCAATACCTAACAATCAAACAATTAAGCACAAGCATCAATTCCGAATAAATCGATCAGCCATCAACCAAGGAGGATCTCTAACCTCTGAAGATGATATTCTTCGTGAAGGATTCTATCTTCACAAAGTTCTAGATGTTATCTAGCAGTAACACATTCTTCTCCAAAAAAATCCATCCCCCCTTTCAAAAAAGAACTCCAAAATACTTTTATTCCTTCTTTTGTAACTCCTTACAACCCTTTCTTGAAAAAACCCATTTTTACTTTTATTTGTATTCCTTATAACTCCCATGGGTACATACTAAAACATCAACTTAACTTTTAACTTTAACTTTATGACCTCCCAATCACCACTTTAAGTAATTCCCCTTTTTTTATATTTTAAATTAACGCTAAGTTAAATACTTAATTTGACTTTATAACATTAGCGTTTAATTTTCTTTAAGCAGCTTTCTGCCTTCGTAAAGGGTTTCGGGTCCCTGTAAAATCTGCTTTACCGGTAATCAAAAACGTTAGCATTTGATTTAAATAATATTCACGATTTAGCCCAGAGAGGGGACATTACATCATTCGTTATACTTTTGGGCTCTTTGACCTACTTTGATCATTTATGGACATTAATATAGCTTCTTTCTTCCTTCCATACTTTTCATTTTGACTCTAAATTTGCATTTGCATCATTGCAACATGAGGTTCATTGGCATATTAATTTGTTTTGTCTTCTAGACTGTCCTATCATCGTGTTTTGTCATGGGGGGCAATAAAGAGGATAGACATTTATGTCATTGCTATAGATTGTCCCCTTCTCAATACTTGCATATAGTGGAAAAATGCATACACTTGCAAAGTGTTGACCAAGTTTTAGGAAAAGCGAGCAATGGATTAATGTGGAGTGTGACCATTCCCATAGATCAAAAATTCACCAAGTACTCACCTAACTTGCAAGTTATTTTTGCAGCTGAGGAAATTGTAGCCTAACCAAGTTTTGTAGAGTTTTTTGAAAGTTTTGCCAAGTCTTGGCAAATTTTTATGGGTTAATGAATTTAAGTATTTTTTTTAATTTGCTAAGTTATGCAAAGTCACCAAGTCAAGTCAAATTGGGTTTGTCAAGTTTTGCCAAGTCACGAATTCTCAAACCATAACCATACCGAAGCATTCTATTGAGAAGTGTCCCTTGTAATTTCTTTCCCATTAAGATTCATTAATTTGGGACTTCACCCAATTGTATTTCCTATTATCATCTATTTAAGAAAAAAAGACTAGATTTTCTACTGGTGCTCAAAGGCTATGATTTAAATTTAAGATTGTGAGATAATGTCTTAGGTCCTTGAGTTTACCTAGAAAGGGATTTCTCTCAAAAGAAAACATTATCTTGAGCTCTTGAACTTCACCAATTTTGGTGGTTCTAGATCTCAAAAAGAAACAACAGCTTGATTCTTTCCTTTACCAATCCAAGACTTCATCTTGACTATAAGTAACAATAAAAGTACAACTTGACCTTACCCAATGACTGCTTCCAAAGAAAACAAAAAAGTCCTTGAACTTCACCAATTTCGGTGGTTCTAGATCTCAAAAAGAAACAACAGCTTGATTCTTTCCTTTTCCAATCCAAGACTTCATCTTGACTATAAGTAACAATAAAAGTACAACTTGACCTTACCCAATGATTGCTTCCAAAGAAAACAAAAGCTTCAATTTACAACCTTACCCAATCACAAGGCTTCCTCTTAAGCCAAAAGCATAATACAAATAGATGTCCATTGTATCTAACAAGGTCCATTCTAAGCCAATACTCACTTGAATCCTCGAGCTTGCCTAGGGTTTCAACTAAAAAGAAAATTATGGTACAAACCCAACTTGACCTTGCCCAATAATAAATCTTCTTCTAGACTATGCAACAACATTTTTCAACCTAACCATACCTAATAAGACAGCTTTATCCAAAACAAAATACCGCTTCAGGCATGGGCCTTATCCAACATGGCATCATCATGAGCTAAAAGCAACACGTTTTGTTGGAAATGGTATTCAACTCAAAAATCAAGAAAAAATAAAACAATCTTATCTTCCAAAATTTCTTGAATAGCTAGAAGCAATAATGGAAACACTAATCTTATGTAGGCAATGATATATGACTCAAACATCAAGAAGCAATACAACCATTGTAATTAGTACATCAATATAAGTCAACTAGCATTTATGATTGTAAAATTAATTCTAATGCAATCAACCAACAAATAAAATAAGTCATTTATTACATTAGATGTACATCTATTCTAGTCAACAAGCTAAAAGATATTACTTATTAGGTACGATCTCTATTATCAATTTATTTTTCCAAACCCCTAGATTTGGGTTTGATTTGAACCTAGTCTAGGTCCTATTCTAATCCCTTGAAAGGCCACTCCTCAAGGTAATAATTCTTCTTTCTCCATAATGCCTTTTCCTACATAGATTGTAAAAATTATCTACCGCAAATACTTTTATTTCTTTGCTAAGATGGGAGATGTGCCATTCGTCCATCCACTTGTTCATTTGCTTCATCCATGACTTCTTTCTCTTGCTCAAGACATCTTTAAAGACAACCTTGGGCCATCTATTTGCCTTCGTCTACTCTATTTTTTCAAATACCTTAGGAAATGCATCATATCATGGATTCAATAGGAATTGTACCTATTTCAACTAGAAGAATCTCATAGGGGACCTAAGTTTTTAATTTGAATGACTTCTCATGGTAACCAACTTCTCTAATCATCTAGAGGTAAGGTTATTCCTCTTAACTTAATGAATGA
This sequence comes from Sequoia sempervirens, assembly GCA_007258455.2. Classification (NCBI taxonomy): domain Eukaryota; kingdom Viridiplantae; phylum Streptophyta; class Pinopsida; order Cupressales; family Cupressaceae; genus Sequoia; species Sequoia sempervirens. The sequence continues at coordinate 607,114,439 of VDFB02000003.1, forward strand.
AGTTGTATACATTCAAATTCCTCTCTACAATAGAGGAAATAGCAACCTTTGAAAGGAAGCAAGTAGCAATAAGTGCATCCTTACCATGCCACATCCACCATCCAATAATGCAGCTCTATTTGTCCTTGACTCTGGTATGTTGAAGGTTGGACCACTAGTTTGACAAAGGCTAGCCACTATGTGTGAAGCATAGAAGACTCTTCATCAATATACATTTTCCAAAGGGCCTTCACAACCCCTTCTTTCACCTCTATCATGAGATAGAGAAACTCTCCCAAGCCTACCTCCATACCATTTGGGATTTAGAGCATAGGCTATCATATGAAGCGCAGTGTTCATAGTGTTTCACTGCCACATCACAATGGGTCTTATATGCTCCTCATAAAATCCCAAAGTAGGATCCCTTCTATGAATGCCTTGCTTCATTTACCCAAGCATACTATCAAATGCTTCATAAATTTCTCTAAGGTTAGGAGAGTCTATACCACATATCTTATGACATGCACAACAAGTAAGATGAAGGAGCAAACATATCTGCAAGTGCAAAAAAGTTACAGAAATTAAAATTTCATAAAAGATTAAGACTCAAATGACAAAGAGTGAATGATATTATAAAATAAAAATAATTTACTAAGTTAAAAATATTAATAAGTACTTTCTAAAAATTTAATAAAAAAATCAACAATTTCTTCCCTCATTATGGACCAGCAATCATTGTCGAGGGCCTTTTATTTCACTCTTTTCCCTTTAGGTGTACTTGACTTTGTCCATCTACCCCACTTTGAATTAACCACCATTAGCTATAGACACTCCTACACCTTAACCATCCTCTCTAACAAATAGAAGTATCTATCATATCTAATATCCAAGGGCTTGAGGAATTACTTCCTCAAAAAAGTCTCGAACAAAGCAAATGAGGTGTGATGATTGCAAATGAACATCTATATGTCTAGCTTTTGTCAGCATTGCCTTCACCCAATCTATCTTCCCCATGTCTCTCCATGTGTTCTTCAACGCATAAATACAACATAAGAGGCAGCTAAAAATGGACGATATTGATGAGTTGTCGATGTTTAATATTGGTCTACCCATCCATGATAATAAAGCAGCCACCTCTTATCTAAGTTTGCCTCATTTCCTCCATCAACACACTGAACTTAGAATATTATCTATCAAGAACAGTGGTGAGTAGTTTATATTCTCCTAGTGGGAAAATGAAGGACGAACAACAATTACATCTTTGAACATTTGTTTGAAACAGGGAGAATGAGCCACGTGAAATGGTATGGTATGGTATGGGCATAGAAAATTTTGACAATGGAATACTCAACCACCTTTCATTATTGTGCAGAAAACAACCTTACAACAATAGTAGCTATTTTCTTTCCCATGATAGAAGTAGAACTCCCTCCCCTTTGACTCCCAACATCCATGGTTTGGGTAGGCAATGACACATTATGTTGCATAGTCTCTATTGGAATTTCCTTATTTCATACTGTTAAATTTTATGATCAGATATAAAAGCAGAAATTTAATTTAAACTCAGACACATAAACACAGCATATACCTTGGGAAAACCCTCCACATGAGGGAGAAAAACCCAGCAACAAAGATCTCTCTTATATATATAAAAGATGGCAACAATTCTCTTTACAATGAGGCCAATCACAAGGCAAATAACCAGCACCACAATTTGATGCACAATCTGAAGTAATTCAAACTCCTTGAACTCTCTCCCCTTTGACTCCCAACATCCATGGTTTGGGTAGGCAATGACACATTATGTTGCATAGTCTCTATTGGAATTTCCTTATTTTATACTGTTAAATTTTATGATCAGATATAAAAGCAGAAATTTAATTTAAACTCAGACACATAAACACAGCATATACCTTGGGAAAACCCTCCACATGAGCGAGAAAAACCCAGCAACAAAGATCTCTCTTATATATATAAAAGATGGCAACAATTCTCTTTACAATGAGGCCAATCACAAGGCAAATAACCAGCACCACACTTTGATGCACAATATGAGGTAATTCACACTCCTTGAAGAATTTGCACAGCTGTAGAAGAATGATAGATGAACTTCACTTGATGCTTGAGTGAATGGAATGAACTCATATATATACAATGTGGAGAAGAGGTCGCACCTCTTCATGAACAAGGTCGGCCACATATGAAAAACATAGTTACAATAAATGATGTGAATTACAAGGAGGGTCGGCCCAACTAAGAAATAAAATAGTTGCCAAGTGAAGTGCCTCTTCACTTTGATTAATGCAATAAATGAATAGCTGTTAGGCTATATGAATTTATTATTCACAATGAGACGGAAGTATGTAGCCCATAGCTACAATCATCAACACTCCCTCTTAGCTAGGGAGGAATACTTCCAATACACAAAGTCATGGACTCTCTCAACATGACTTCCACAATGGCTACTCCCATATGTGGAAAAAAAACATATCACCTCATCGTGATATCAACCATCATGGCTACTCCAATGTATGGCACATGTGCACAGGTGCCCATCACGAAATCACTCAACGTGATGTTGTCACCTCATCGTGACGTTCACCATGGCTACTCCCAAAGGGTGAAAAGCACAAGTACAAGAAAATCATCACGGACTCTCTCACGTGATGTTGTCATGGAGTCACACACATGACATCCACCATGGCTACTCCCAGAGGGTGGAAACAAGGACTTTCACCTCAAATTTCTCTGACAGAGAAAGATGCATTAAACAAGGGCTTACACCTCAAATCTCTCTCACAGAGAGAAATGCAATAAAGCGAATCACAGAAGATCACTGATGTTGAGTCTCCCTCTCAGCTAGAGAGCTTCACACAACTTTGATTATCACAATGGATGACAGTCGACTCCAACGATTGTCCAAACAATCCTACAAGGAGCTTCCGAATCCACACTACTTCTTGAGCTGCCACACAAGCTGCAATATACTTGGCCTCTGCAGTGCTAAGTGCCACTGAAGACTGCTTCCTGCTACACCAAGATATCATCACAGACTCCAAATTGAAGCAACATCTAGAGGTGCTCTTCCGATCAGCAACACATCCTGCCCAATCAGAATCAGAATATCCATGCAGCTTCAAGACACATTAGAAGAATATCTCAAGCCATACCCAACTGTGCCACGCAAGTAACTCAAGATATGCTTCGCTGCAACTAGATGTATTTGCCTAGGTTCACACATGAACTGACTAAGTGCACTCACTGCAATGCAAATATCTGGTCTAGTATTGACTAGATACATCAACGATCCAATCAACTACCTGTACATAGTAGGATCCACCAGATCTAAACTAGTTGCAGCCTCTTTTATCTTCTGCAAATTGGTCTCCATCAGCATAGACATGGATTTGCAATCTACCATAACAAATCTCTTCAGGATATCTATTGTGTACTTTCCTTGACTTAGAATGATCTCATTAGGCATCTGCCATACTTCTAAACCAAGGAAGTAATGCATGCTTCCAAGATCCTTCATTTCAAATTCAGAAGCTAACTCCTTGTACTTGATAATGAGGTGATCTTCTCTAGTAAGAAATAGATCATCAACATAGAGAACCAAGATCAACTAGATCACCATCTTCTTCAGGTTCAGTAGGCTCCCTCTGAATCTTCAAGTACTTGCATCAACCTTCTGACCTCTTCGTCCAAGATTGCCTGCAACACTTGCCTTAGAGAAATGTTTTCCAACGCACACCTCTGATACTGTAGAGTTCAGGATTGTCCTCCTCGACCTCATCCCAAATCACTCTATTCTAAATAGGTTTGCGGAGCTACCAATGTCAAATCCAGATTGATTGTCTTGTGCAATTCTGATCTCAGCAGCTGAAAAGGTCTTCCAAGGACTTTAGCATCGGCCTTGCAACACTGCAACCTTCACTTCATCTTAGTGAGTCACAGAAGTCCCTCTTGATCCCTGCCACAAAGATTGCAAAGAATCCTCTGGAAGTGAAATCCCTCCATTGGCAGAATCTCAATCCTTTTTTCTCGGACATGCACTCAACTCGAGCCTTGAATCCTTGGATTTTTTTAGCTCCTTCGAAGTAATTGATCAGAATGACAACCTGAATAGGTTCTTCGTCTTCGAGAGATGTCTCCAGCCATCAACTCAGTCCCATGGCTGCAAGCTATGACCCCAAGCTTGATCATGTTTCCAGTTGGCATGACTTCCTCACAGGATGCTTCAAGCTTTTCCTCACTAAGCAATCTCTCATCACCTTCTTGCTCCTTGATCCGTCCTAGAAGCATTTTAAAGAGATTACTAATAGTTTATAAAACCATCTTAAGGAGAAGTACCAAAGCTAGAAGCATATGAGATTCACTATTCCAATGTTATAGCACATAAAAGATTCATGAACATTAATCAAAACATGAAATACTTATCTCTTAATAGTTTATATATAAGAATCAACCTATAAGTAGCAAATATAAAAGAAATCAAAATAAAGAAATAATAAGACTTATCTTTATTGATTCTGATATATCTTCCTTCCACCTTTACTGCTTTCGGAGGTGCTAAACTCAACACAACAAAAGACAATCTGCATAACTACAGATTTCTTGAATGCATTATGCAATCAGCATGTAGAACTAGACCTCTCCAAGAGTCAAGGCTCATTAGAGAATGATATCAATGTGACCAACCACTCACAACGAATATGCAGTTCTCTTTTCATCTCAGAGTCACACTCAGAGATCTTCACAATTAGCATGAAAATATTGGTATCTCCAAAGGATCTTATGTCAATGATCACTATTCAAGAGAAACCACGATCTTTACTAATCACACACGATCCAAAATGAACGATGTCAAACCTGCACAACTTAGCAAACTAAATTTTACCTCAAATAAAAGTATAACCACAAAAATACTTATCTCATTCTTGATGATACACCATAGAGCTAGATTTGTGGCAGTGTCTCATCTTTGCCACCTTCAGTGTTGCCACACCCATCATAGGAGTCACAATCCGGAGTTTGCAGTGACCCACGGAATATCTCCAAACACAGGTAATAATCACAGCACTGGTATGCATTAGATTAAATGACAAGACTCTGAACACCAGTGCAAGGAACAAATCGAGATTGGAAATGATTGAGAGGTCGACACCGAAACTTCTCCTGTGATGAAAATTTCTCATGATTTCTAATGCAACAGGAGATTTGAATGCCCGACAACCCAAAAAGTCCCATCCAAATCAGAAACTAAGTCTGTACCCATAAAATGATGAGGGAGAGTTGCAATATTCAGACTGCCAGAGATCCTTCCGTTAGAATTCCTTACGAAGTTAGGATTGCACAGGTGTGAAGGATCGAAGAGAAATGATGACTCGATTAACACCAAGGTGATATCCCAATACAAGAGAGCTCCAAAAAATGACCTTTGGTGCACATACAAGGTCCTAATTTCACAAAGTTGATGATGATCCAGATGCGCAATGTATCCAGAGACACTCCACGAATGCCACAATCCCGACAGGAGAGGGTGCGACTGCAGAGAGTAGTTGATTGTCCAAGCTTCACAAAAAAAAAAACTATCTTCACTAAATAGACCCAACACATAATAAAAATGCTTTTGAAAGTCTTCTATATCACCAACTACAGACTCTGACGATCTGATACAATAACAAATCACTCAGCCCCGATATATGAAGACCGATGTCAATAATATGACATTTGAATATTTCCGCGACAGCGAGAGACGATAATAACAGTTTTTAAAAAAAAATTATTCCCGGCGAACATAATACTTATCTCTTTTCGCATCTATTCCAAAACCCTAACTTGGTGATGAGAGTGCCCATAGTAGAGTATCGATGGAAACCAACGACATAGCCATCAAGTCACAAAAAAAACGAGCTTGCCAACACCATCGGTAGGTTGGTCTCGAGGAGGTAACTCTCAACGCCGAGGCTCGACATCTTCATCAAGCAAATCGATATGTCAACAGCTTATCGGACTGAGAGAATGTCTCCATCATCAGAAAGAAGAGATTTCCCTCTTAGGCCCTCAAATGCACCATAATGAAATACCACAACCTCTGAAGGAAGATTTAATAATATTCTGATCCGAGAAATAGCAGTTTCATCATTCTTGCGCGGTCTAGAATCAACAAGGTGTGAGCTCTTCATTCCAGCATGCCTTCTACAGGTATAGCTTCAGCTGGTATGAATACTCAACCAACTTAGTAATGGCATCCCTTAATTTGTTCATCATGATCAATTTCCAAAGGCTCGAAATACTTATTGTTTGCTACTCTCAATAGGCACGATTTCCTTCATGTCAGCTTTGTATGACCAAGTGAAGACTTTCATGAACAGTAATGTCCCATGCGGATTTTTCCAGACCTCACATTTCACACAAACTGCTTAATTCTGATCGGATCTTTTCTTGGACCTGCTCTGATACCATGTTAAATTTTATGATCAGATATAAAAGCAGAAATTTAATTTAAACCCAGACACATAAACACAGCATATACCTTGGGAAAACCCTCCACATGAGGGAGAAAAACCCAGCAACAAAGATCTCTCTTATATATAAAAAAGATGGCAACAATCCTCTTTACAATGAGGCCAATCACAAGGCAAATAACCAGCACCACACTTTGATGCACAATCTGAAGTAATTCACACTCCTTGAAGAATTCACACAGCTGTAGAAGAATGATAGATGAACTTCACTTGATGTTTGAGTGAATGGAATGAACTCATATATATACAATGTGGAGAAGAGGTTGCACCTCTTCATGAAGAAGGTCGGCCACATATGAAAAACATAATTACAATAAATGATGCGAATTACAAGGAGGGTCGGCCCAACTAAAAAATAAAATAGTTGCCAAGTGAAGCGCCTCTTCACTTTGAGTAATGCAATAAATGAATAGCCGTTAGGCTATATGAATTTTTTATTCACAATGAGACGGAAGTATGTAGCCCATAGCTACAATCATCAACACATACCTCCCCTTCATGTGCAACCTAGTCATCTTGGCCTTCTTAGCTAGGGTTGCTTTCTCACAACCTTTTATGCCTAGTCCACTTATGCACAAAAGATGAGAATACACTATTGTGTAACTACCCCTTAAAAAAAAATCCTATCTTTATCTATACGTCCTACAAATTGTAAATGAGATTTTTTGGAACAAATGGCCTTTTGCATAGTTTTTGAGAAGTTCATAAAAGCACTCAAACAGGGTATTTGAACTTGCAGGCCCTGCAATATTCCCAGTCCCAAAGGAACCCACAGCAATACTTCTACGACTTATTTGATGAATTTAATCTCTTCGCTCTCAGTACCCTCACTTCTGCTCATTGCTTTTTTGTTAAAACTTCAAAACACAGTTGCAAGTGCAAACATAGAACAAAAAACCCTCGCTAAGTGTTTGAAACTTTAAAAAAAATTGCAAAATAATTTGAGCAAATAAATAATGGATAGTAAACTTACCTCAAGTGACACAAATTTGATGCTCCCTTGCCTTCTTCCTATTATTGTTCTCCTCTCTTCTCACTGCTAATCTCTATGTTTATCTTCTTCAAAAATTGGAAAATGTCAAAATGAATATGTTTTTTATTTTTTGTTATTGGGGTTGTTTTAAGTTTAGATTGGTTTAAAAGGCTGTAAGCCCATCCCTTCTTTTTTTTCCTTTTTAAAGTGACTAAACCATGCCTGGGCTATAGGGGACATCCCCTAACCCTAACATAACCAGGTATTTCCTTAAGAAGAAACCAAGTACTCTAAAGATTTCCTCTTTTTGCAAATTTGAGGACAGGGTGGGAACGTTTCCTACCTGTCCCCAAAATGTCCCCCATAAGAACATTGCCAGGGATAAAAATATAATTAACATAAAATGCATTTCAAACATAATTGAATAGAAATAATATTAAATAATTTGACCAAAACAACAATTTTTAATTCCTAAACCATAAACCCCACATATGTAGAAACCCTAGTTCCCCGTTTTCTGAATCTGACTGTTTTTCTGAGTGTTTTGTGTATTTTTGGTTTTTTTGATGTTTTTGCATAAATGATAAAGAATGCGATTTTGCAATAATTGAATGATAAATTCAATATAAATGATACAGTATAAAAATTGATGGAAAATACAAGATCTACTGAAGGCGAATCATTTATTGATCATCTGAACTCAGTACAATAAAGTTCTGGTAACATGCAACAAGGAAATAACATTATTTAATGGAAAAACCTGGTAATAGCAGCAAGATGTAAAGAAGCCAGATCTGGTACGGCTGCAATAAAAACTCCTTTCTCCCTCCTTCTGATGATCCCGAACAATGCCAGGAATATAGGCGCCCAAGATGGTGATGGCAGACTGCGCCCAAAGTAGGCGATTTGCTTCTGGAAGAAAGTACGCCCTTTCCTTGAAAGGTACGGCCTGGTACTGAATGGTACGGCTGACAGCAGCAATAAATGAAAATGTACGACTCTCTTAAGACTCCAGATCTCCCTGAAATATGCGCCTCAATGCAATAACTCCTCTGTAATGAATTACTAACTGAAACCCTGAAGTTTGAATCAACTGTGAAGCTCTGCAATTTCTTCTGAATGAAGAAATCTCTTGCCTAGCAATAAATCAGATGATATCTCACACCCTCTGAATCGCTTTCACTGGAGATGGCTCATTCCCCAATGCTCTGAGACTGAAACCCTTGGCTTCCGTGCTCTGTTCAAGACTTGATCAATTTTCAATTCACAATAACATAATAGGCTCGACTTTCAATGCAAAACCTTATATTTCTTGAAAAGTGCGATTTCCTTAATAATAGGGATCATTAAATAATTCGACTTCTTCTCTTTTAATATTTCAATAGTCTCCGGTGCAAATTTAAATTATAAAATATAATCATAACTGGGCGACCCCTTCAGCCAAGTCACCTTTATATTATAAGTTGGGCGACCCCTTCAGCCAAGTCACTTAAGTTATAATATAAAAATATTATAACTTTATATTATAAGCTCCAATAATTAATATTTAATTAAATCAATTAAATATTAATATCTCTCTAAATATTCACCCGATGCACGAGCCGTCTGAAGCTGATGAATAAGGAAGTGATTCTGCACGTAATCCAACCATACTGCTAAAAATAGCAGGGGTCCCACGCTGAATGCCAAAACTGCTAAAACTAGCTCAGGCTAGAAGTGTCCGAATGAGCCCGAGCGAAAGCCAACTGATCAAACCGACAACTGAAGTGAGCCAAGCTCCATCAAGACCCATATCCATCCCATCGAGCCTCGAGGGTCGCATAATAGGCTGTCAAACAGATGTCAGCTAGAAGGGGACATGATCAGCCCCTCCACGAGTTGCTTGTCCTCAAGCAACAGTCTCAACTCGGATCTTTGGAGCCATCATAAGCTCTCCCATGTAGCATCCTCCGTGCAAATCTCTCCATTTCACTGGGTATTCCACGATGGTCCTCCTACGGCCTTGTCTCTCTGTACCGGGATGGGCTGGTACTAGAATCAACTTTCCCTCATCATCTAAGGGAGGTAGAATTGCAGGGCGGTACCACCACGGTGTCCCACGCCTTCTTGAGGGCATGATACGAAAAGAGCATTTATTGCCACAGCGGAGCTCAAGCCTCGCCGCCACCTCTCTCGCCTCCGAGTTCAGAAGGGACCGTATCACAGGCTTAAGCTTCTCTGACCCACTCTTCCTAAGAGTGGACTGACGGTAGGGCTGCAGCATGGTAAACCATGTCACCCACCTCAAAATGCCTCTCTGTCCTCTTCTAATCTGCGTACTGTTTTTGCTGATTTTGTGCCTTGGCGATATTCTCCTTGAGCCTTCTGAGTATCCTCTCTCACCACAGTCCTCCACTTCGCACTCGTATGTAGCAAATCCAGAGTTCGGTGCCTAAACATAATGTAGGTGACATCCCCGAATGGTCATATGGAATGTCGAGTTATATTATACTCACTGAATGAATCCGTTTGACCCATATAAAACCTAATATAATTCCAGGTAACCCTCCACCCATTCACTATCTCGTCTACCCTGTAATGCGGGTGGTACTGGTTATCGTTAAGCTCGGTCCCGAGTCTGATACCTCCTGAGAAGTGACTCAAGAACCGACTATCTCTGTGGCTCACGATGCCGAGGCAACCCATGTAGTGCAGATACCTCACGGAAGAGACCTCTCTTTACTGTAAGTTGTGTAGGTAGTGGTAATCGGAGAAGTGGGCATCGCCGCAGCCGATCCACAACTACATATATGCAACTAAGCCTTGGGCTTTACAAGCTTCAGTAATAAGTCCGTAAATGGCATTCCCACTTCACCGGGGAGATCAAAGTGGCTGCAATAAACTCAGCAGTGCGTGTTCTCCTGCTTGTTCTCTCGACAAACGGAGGCACTCCATGCAGTATTGAAGAACATATCGCCTTAAGTCCTTTCCATGTGAATCTCTCCCGTATCTGTCTGTAGGTTTTGAAATACCCGGGATGTCCTGCTGTAGGCACGTCATGAAAGGCTCGCATGACAATGTTCTTCACCTCTGAACCTGGGATCAAATAAATCCTGTTCTTGTAAATGATCAAGTCATTCACAAGCGTGTACCTGGTATCAATTGTCGACCCCTCAACAATGCTGGAGGCCCAAGTATCCTTGGCATACTCTGCCACAATCATATGCCTCCAATCCTCTGAAATGTGAACCATAGAGCTCAAATGAGGCCTGCGTGAAAGAGCATCAACTACTACGTTCTGTGTACCTTTGATATACGAGATATCAAAGTCATAGGCCTGCAATTTACTAACCCACTTCTGCTGACGATCATTGAGATCTCGCTGCCCCAAGAAGTGTCTCAAACTGTTATGATCAGTTTTGATGCAAAATTTGCTGCCAACAAGATATTGTCTAAATTTTGCTAAGGCATGCATTATAGCGAGCATCTCCTTATCATAAATGTTGTAAAGTCTCTCTGGCCCTCTGAGTTTACGGCTCTCATATACAATAGGGTGCTTGTCCTGCATAAGCACCGCACCAATGCCCTCACCTGATGCATCGCACTGAAGCTCAAAAAGCTTCGAAAAGTCAGGTAGTGCCAACACAGGGCATGTAGTCATCAACTCCTTAAATCTCATAAAACACTCCTGTGCCTCAGGAGTCCAAATAAATGCACCCTTCTTCAGTAAATCTGTCATAGGGGCTGCATGTCGTGAATAACCATTCACGAATCTGCGATAGAACCCACACAAACCTAGAAACCCTCTCAACTGTGTCAGGTTTGCCGGTGTAGGCCAGTCAATAATAGCGTGGATCTTTTCAGGATCCATCCACACTCCCTCTGCACTGATAATGTGACCTAAATATAACAATTCGGTCATCCCCAAATCACATTTGGATTCCTTGGCGTACAAGGACTCCCTCTCCAGAATACTCAACACGGTCTCCAAGTGAGCCAAATGCTCCTGCCAAGTCCTGTTGTAAATAAGGATATCATCGAAGAAGACCAATACGAATCTCCTCAGCAGTGAATGAAAAACCTTGTTCATCGTGGACTGAAATGTAGCTGGTGCATTAGTGAGCCCAAATGGCATCACTACGAACTCGAAGTGCCCACAATGACAACGGAAGGCAGTCTTCTTGATGTCCTGCTCACGAACCCTGATCTGATGATACCCTGACCTTAAGTCAATTTTAGTGAAGTAACATGCACCATGGAGCTCATCAATAAGCTCGTCTATACGCGGTATCGGATACCTGTTTTTGATCGTCCTCTTATTCAAGACTCTGTAGTCAATGCACATGCGTAAGGTGCCATCCTTCTTCTTTACCAAAACATCCGAAGAAGCAAATGGTGATTTGCTAGGTCGAATGTGACCCATAGCAAGTAATTCCTTGATCGTTTTCTCGATCTCATCCTTCAGCCGCTTAGGATGTCTATAGGGCGTAATCATAACGGGCTTAGCGCCCTCCTCAAGCTCAATAATATGCTCAATGCCCCTGTCTGGAGGTCTCCCTGGAGGAATATCACTGAATACCTTATCATGCTTGATTCTCAACTGCTGTATGTCGGGATGATATTCAGTCTTCTGCTGTCCCTCCTGTATAGGTGCCAATGTGCACTCGGCAGCCCACTCTACCATGTCGTGACGCATGAGCCTCTCCATCTGACGAAAAGAAATTGTTTTGATGTTGCTGTCCCGAATTGCCTTTAGGATGTGTGTCTTCCCATCAACATCAAAACGGATCTCCATGTCCTTAAGACGAAGAGTGACTTCCTCAAGTGAATGAAGCCACTTCATGCCCAAGACCAGATCAATGTCTCCCATGTTCACTACGTAGTAATCAGCCTTGAACTCATAATTGTTCAAGCGTAAGGGGAGATTCTTGATCATGCGTTCACACCTAAGAGTGTACCCGTCAGCCACCTTAACTCTAATGCCTTCAAACTCCTCAGTGATGAGTCCGCGTTTCTCAACAAATCTAGCATCTATGAAATTGTGTGTGGCTCCTGTATCAAGAAGGGTAATGACCCTCTGCCCTGCCAACACTCCACGAATCCGGAATGAGCCCTCCTGCTGAATGCTAGATAAGCGTGCCTCCTGTATCTGAAGCTCTGACTCTGTCTCTGCCTTAGGCTCTGAAGCCTCTGCCTCTGACTCCTCAGAACTCTCTTGCTGTTCGGAATTCTCTGATTCCGAATCCTCATAATACGCCCACATCACTCGATTTGCCTTGCCCTTAGGCCTCAAAGGACAATCGTGATTGGCGTCATAGGGACCTTAGAAGCAAAGCTTCTTCCGTAGATCGTTAAGGGCCTCTCGATCCAAAGGTGGTGCTGCTGATTTACCCTTCGAATCGTTCTTAGAATCTGATTTTTCTTTGTTAAAATCAGACTTCTCTATTTCTGTTAAAACCCTTATTGTCCCTGAAAGAAGAAGAACCTCTGGAGTTGAATCTACTGGAAGGTGCTGCCAACTCCATACTACGTGCCTTCTTCATCGCTTCCTGTAATGAAGGAGGATCAAAAGCTTTGATCCAACCTCTCAGTGGCTCTGTCAAACCCTCCATGAAGAGTACCACAAGTCGTCTCTCGAAATATTCGGAACCATAATTGATAACTTCTGAAAGTCACCAATATACGACTCCAGGCTGCCACTCTGTCTCAACTGAGCCAAGTCTCTAAAGTAGGATTCTGGATCCTTCCTATCAAACCGCTCCACCAACCTGTCCACAAACTCCTGATATGATGTGATCCTGTCATGCTGTAGCGTCACCATACTGTGGTGCCCCCAGTCGTAAGCCACTCCCTCAAGATGCAGTGTCGCATATCTGATAGCATCTCTCTCAGCCATCGGACACAATGTGAGGAATGTGTCTAGCTTACTAATCCAGGCCTGAGCTGTGACCTTACCACTACCATCGAACATCGCTAGATTGAGCCTGTTTGTTGCATGCTTCAGATCATTATTCTGATATCTAGGTCTCCAGTCCTGTCTACCTCTGTTATGTTCTCTCCTCTGAGTGACAAATCGGTCAAAAGAAATCCTCTCTCTGACCTCAGGTGGTACTAACTCCCACTCCTTGTTCGCTGCCATAAGTGTGTCTGCGAACAACTCCTCCTGCTCCTCACCTGCCATAGCCTCATCGGCCTCCTGTCTCACAAACATAGGCCTAGTGGGCCTGTCTGCTGACCGCGAAGCTATCCTGGGAGCTCTCCATGATCCTGCATCACTCCTGTCCTCGTCACGATGTGGTGACGGTCTCCTCGGAGTACCCAATCTCTGAAGTGCTACTGTCAACTGCTGCAATACATCATTAGACTGCCGTTGACCTACTCGTAAATCTCTAAGAGCGAGTAGAACCTCTGCATCGTCCTGATCCCTAGGGTTTTGAGGGATCTCTGTTCTAGGTACATCTGTTCTGTCAGCCATATCTCCCAGCTGCCTGACCAAACCCTGTTGCCTGTCAATCAAGGCTCGCCTGCGTGTATAATACCTGTGTGACCCAACCTCTTTTGGCTGCATAAGAGTGCTAAACCCTCAGGATGGCAGGATTTAGCTCTGTTACCACTGTAGAAACCCTAGTTCCCCGTTTTCTGAATCTGACTGTTTTTCTGAGTGTTTTGTGTATTTTTGGTTTTTTTGATGTTTTTGCATAAATGATAAAGAATGCGATTTTGCAATAATTGAATGATAAATTCAATATAAATGCTACAGTATAAAAATTGATGGAAAATACAAGATCTACTGAAGGCAAATCATTTATTGATCATCTGAACTCAGTACAATAAAGTTCTGGTAACATGCAACAAGGAAATAACATTATTTAATGGAAAAACCTGGTAATAGCAGCAAGCTGTAAAGAAGCCAGATCTGGTACGACTGCAATAAAAACTCCTTTCTCCCTCCTTCTGATGATCCCGAACAATGCCAGGAATATAGGCGCCCAAGATGGTGATGGCAGACTGCGCCCAAAGTAGGCGATTTGCTTCTGGAAGAAAGTACGCCCTTTCCTTGAAAGGTACGGCCTGGTACTGAATAGTACGACTGACAGCAGCAATAAATGAAAATGTACGGCTCTCTTAAGACTCTCCAGATCTCCCTGAAATATGCGCCTCAATGCAATAACTCCTCTGTAATGAATTACTAACTGAAACCCTGAAGTTTGAATCAACTGTGAAGCTCTGTAATTTCTTCTGAATGAAGAAATCTCTTGCCTGGCAATAAATCAGATGATATCTCACACCCTCTGAATCGCTTTCACTGGAGATGGCTCGTTCCCCAATGCTCTGAGACTGAAACCCTTGGCTTCCGTGCTCTGTTCAAGACTTGGTCAATTTTCAATTCACAATAACATAATAGGCTCGACTTTCAATGCAAAACCTTATATTTCTTGAAAAGTGCGATTTCCTTAATAATAGGGATCATTAAATAATTCGACTTCTTCTCTTTTAATATTTCAATAGTCTCCGGTGCAAATTTAAATTATAAAATATAATCATAACTGGCCCCTTCCCATGTTGGGCGACCCCTTCAGCCAAGTCACTTAAGTTATAATATAAAAATATTATAACTTTATATTATAAGCTCCAATAATTAATATTTAATTAAATCAATTAAATATTAATATCTCTCTAAATATTCACCCGATGCACGAGTCGTCTGAAGCTGACGAATAAGGAAGTGATTCTGCACGTAATCCAACCATACTGCTAAAAATAGCAGGGGTCCCACGCTGAATGCCAAAAACTGCTAAAAATAGCAACTCAGGCTAGAAGTGTCCGAATGAGCCCGAACGAAAGCCAACTGATCAAACACTGACAACTGAAGCTGAGCCAAGCTCCATCAAGACCCTCTATCCATCCAATCAGCCTACGAGGGTCACATAATAGGCTAATCCTGTGCTCTGAGAGATGTCAACTAGAAGGGGACATGACAACATACAAAAAATAAATAAATATAAAACAAACATAAGTAAGCAATACAACTATGGAAATTAAATTCAATACATGTAAAATTGTAAATCAGGTTTAGAAACTTTACATTAACATTTTAGAATGAATTTATATGCTTGGAAAAAAAAAAACCTGAAAACCTAAAATGCCTCAAATTTGGGCTAAACTCACACAAATTCGATCAAGGAAAGTTACAAATGCTGTGTGAGGAAGATGTGTGAGCATAAGGGCTTAAAAATAAAAGAAATGATGTTTCTTAAGCATTATATTCACATTGAAACCATGTTTTCATGTCAAAGCAACATCTTAGTGAGTTTTAGTGATGGATTCCCTAAGTACTTGCTGCAAATTTGGCACTAAAACTTGCAAATTTCAGGGCTTCCAAGTGGCAAGTTAAAACTACAGAAACTCAACACCATGAAATATCTGCGAGTACTTGGCGAATATTCCATCTATGAATGTAACACTTAAAACCTTCAAAAACAGAAGAATATAGATAAATAGAACATTGTTAAGGTAGTTGGTAGGAAGCTTGATTTATTTTTCAATTGCTGGGCATATTATCGCAGCTTCTCCATTGGTATAATTCAAGATGCATGAATTCACCAGAAACAGCTCATTCATGAACTGTTCAATGAAACGAAAAGAACTTTTGAGAAATATATAAGACACAATAGAATATGGAGATGAATTTGAGAATGATGATCATTTGGATTGGCTAGTTTTAGTAAATTGAAAAGGAAAGGATCAGTGACTGACAAAAAGTCTACTTGAAGTAGCTGCTTAGATTTCACATGGGATCAGTTTCTTGGATAAAATAAAAAAAACCAGAGGTTAAGCAAAAAGGCAAACTATAATTGCACTTTTCTCCACAAAAGCCAAATGCACAAGCTGTAGGTGCAGCATGTGAAGTAGTGTGGCGACAATCCTTAATGACTTTGCAAAAAAGTTCAAGCAACGCCTCTCTTTTACTACAATCCAAATGTAAACTAGTGTTTTGTGCAAGGCCACAGAAAATAGAAATACATCACTTTTTAAGATAGTAGATGCAAAATAAAGAGTTAAAGATATCATTCAGCTTAAAATTGAGTTGAAGATATATTTCTAAGTTACCGGTTCCGGTTCTGGTTTGGGGGTTCGGTTTGTCAGTTCAGCTAAATTTTTTGGGGGGTGGGTTCGGTTTGTTTTGGGTTTGTTAGTATAAAAATAATATATATATATATATATATATATATATGCAGCCTAGAAGCATAAATTAGGATTAGAACATCACATAACATCAGGGATACTCGGGGACGCGTCCCCCCCCCAAAAAAAATCCCCCGTCCCGGTTCTTGGGACGTCCCGGGTACTAGGGGACGGCAAGGGGACGGCAGGGGACCGTCCCCCTTTTTGCAAAATTATTAGGAAACGTCCCCGAAACGGGGGGACGGCAAGGGGACGGCAGGAGATGGCTGACCAGTCCCGGGGACAGCCAGGGGACTTGGGGACGGCAAGGGGATGGCTAGGGAACTTGGGGACGGCCAGAGGACTTCTAGGAGTCCCCTGGCTGTCCTTAGGACAATTAGCCATCCTAGAAGTCCCCTGGCCGTCCCTAGGATGGTCAACCGTGCCCCGCATCAAAGCATGGTCAAAACAAACATAAAACACATTTTCATAGCAAGGGAGTGTGAACATAATTATGTCCACCCATTAAATAAATTGGTGCCACTGCTGCTTGTCTTGAAACTTTGGATAAGTGCAACTGGTACAATTATTCAAGAATCAATATTGGTTTATGTACTAAGGTGCCAAGATGAATTCCAGTGAATAACCCAACACTCAGTGCTTGTTCTCAATGCTACTGTGCCTCATAAATAAGTCTCACAGGTCTTACTCTATTGTGAAGATGATACATAGCGGGCCTTGGGACATCTGATCATGCAAAACAACAACATGGTAACTGTGCAGATTATTTGCCTAACGCAACTCACTATCATTCTCAGAAGGCTGCACTCCCTTGTTCCAGTTATCAATAAACAAAAAAATTATCATCATAGTATCTGTTTTCTTAATGCAAAATCAAGCTTTCCATTGAATAAATTCTAACTTATTCATTAAGATCAATGCATACCCAATAAACCATATCAACTTGAACACAAATGTTATACGTGAATGTTCTATAATGTATATTATGCATGCCTTATCCATGTTATCTATTGTATAAAGTAGGCCTGACAAATATTGTGTGTTTTCAATTTTATTTTGTAAAGTAGGATTCATAGTGTTTTCAGCATTATTTATTCCAAATATAATGTAGGCAGAATTTATAAGGTAGGATAAATGAATATAAGTACTGCTGTTAAAAATATAATCAGAAATTTATAGGAATAGAAGCAGTAGGAATATTATTATTTATGCATTGATTATTGTTTATTAATATCCATTAGTGTTATTTATTATTATTTTTAAAAATATAATCAGAAATTTATAGGAATAGAAGCAGTAGGTATATTATTATTTATGCATTGATTATTGTTTATTAATATCCATTAGTGTTATTTATTATTATTTATCATTTATTATAGTGTGTCCTTGTTTACTTCTATTTAGGATAGATACAGAAATTTATATACATTTATTTGCACATTATCTGTTTATATCAGCATATGTATATTTGCTTATATATCATGTTATTTATGTTCCACCATGTGGAGGAAGAAGGACTACAAGGGGAAATCCATGAAATGGAACCTCCTAGATATGCCACCCGAGTATGGGACATGATGAGCCCACAAGGGCCAAGGGGGTTCTGATTCCAGGGTTATCCGAGGGTACTGCCCTTGGGTCTAGGCTGGTCTCCACTAGATACGCCACCCGAGGATGGGACGTAATGAGCCCACACGGGCTAGAGTGGTTTTGCCTCTAGGGTTATCCGAGGGTGTTGTCTCTGGGTCTAGTTCAATCATGGGGTTCACCATTGTACTCCTACCTTCCTACCACAGTGTAGCATGAGGAAAAGATCAATTAGGAAATGTTGGTTATGATGCTTCATATACATTTACTCATGCTTAATTCTAATGCCCAATGTGGAGTATTAATTGTTAGGCTATTTTAGAAATGGATTTCTAACGTACTTGTAGGAACTAAACCAGTTCAAAGTATCCTCTAGGGCCTCTTTGCTTGGGAAATTGATAATTTGGGAAAGATTTAGGGTTATCCAAAAAAGGGACATTACACAATAAGAATTAACTCTTGATTGAATATATGATTGCAAATCCCCTTATTCTGAGCAATGGGAGATAGTCGATCAACTGCCAGTCATAATATGAATTGCCAATAATAATAATATGAACCACCATAACAATATGCAAATGCCAAAATAATATGAAATTGCCCAAATTGAAATCAATATGATATAGTCGATCATGCACCAATAAATAACTTTTGAACAAGTGTTGCAACGACCAACCATGGTGTCAAAATGTTTCCTCTGTGTATTAGATCTGGCTGGATAAACGATACTATTGCAAATTCATCTCTAGAGGAGACTCACGAATTTGGCCAACTATTACAGGCTAGGGTGGATTCGTTTCATCACCAAAACCCCCAATCTTCAAGCCCGAGAGCTCTCAAAAAACATAGAAGAATATTCAACTCCAATGATGATCAATGCATACCCTCACAAATATTTGAATATTTAAATATTTAACTTTAGGAGGGAAATAAAGTGACTATATAAATATTATTGGCCAAACTTAAGTCACTTAATAATAACATTAATTAATTAATAATATTCGTAATATTTTCTTGGGGGGACATTATTAATTAATTATTAATAAATTCCCTTAATTTAATTATTGGCTTACGAGAATAAAATAAGCCAATAAATTATCCAGACCATCAATTGGAAGGGGACATTACAGTCCCCCCTTCCCAGAATTGCTTGCCCACAAGCAATTGCAACCTTGTATCCTGCAAAATACTATCAAGTGACTAGTATCTCCATCCAATCCAATATGTTGTGATCTCTTTACTCCTCAACCTATGGCTACATCTCTCCAAGAGAATATGAAGAATGTTATGTGAAGTGAACTCCGATGGCCAGCTATAAAGCACGACTATACCAACACACACGAATTTAATTCAGCACCATTCCCTAATTTCTGAAATCCTACTTCCTATATTCTGTCTGAGTAGCTATAGGAACAAGGACGCATAACCTTCAACCGTCAATACCAACAACTCCTTACCTCCAAAGGCTTCATCGTCCATGAGTGCTAAGTCTATCAAAGACAAGACACTAAACAAAACCAAAAACCTAAAGAGAGTTATGTCTATCAACAAGTGATGTTTGATATGATCCCTGAAGCATGACCATCTGTACCAATTCTACTGCTCCACTTTGATACAATCATTACCACACCAAGAGTTGTGAAGCAACTCATTGTGATCCTTGTGGAGTGGTGTACCAATTACACCAATCCCTGTATCCCAAATCACCACACCCTCACAACCATTGAAAATGAAGAGATAGATGTCTCTCGTAGTGTCACCATCATCAACTATCCACCCCAGTCTGAATGATTTCCTATGGACGTGAAAAACACCCATCACAGGTGCATAAACAAACATACCAACCCCTACTAGACTACTGATATAAATCATAACAATACCAAGCAAATTGAAAAGCATACCTATGGTAGTGCAAAAGGTATCTCCAATGTCATATGATGATAGGACCTCATCATCATGCTAACTTCCAACGCTGAAGCAATGATCCCAACCTTTCCAATCCATCCAAACAGCTGTTGTCCTCAAAGTATACCATGAAAACTCCCCAAGCAACAAGGTAGGACAACCATCTATTAATAATGTATGAGATAGAAACCAATGGGTTAGTGTTGGAATACTTCTACCCTCATGCTCATCTTTGTACCATAGACCATAGTCCATTTGAAACTCAAACATATGCCACTCAAAATCAAGTACCTCTATGACATCATCTTCATACCTTGGATCATGGATCATCCGAGACCTCTCACCTCCAAGTACATACCCATCACCATCAAATGTCTTCATGACATGTGTCAACAGTTCTGAAATTTGGGCAGCCTCATACTTCACCAAGGAATCTTCAATACAAGTAGACACCTTGAGCTCCTCAAGGGTGGTTGAGTGCCCAACCAGATCTGAATCAAAAATGTCTCCATCAACACATGCATGCATATCACTGTTGGATGGTCCAGTAGGCGTGTGCTTAGCTATCACATCCATAACCAAGACTTGAGCCTTCAATGGGCTCTCCAAAAGAGGTGACTCATGATTCTCATGATGCAAACTATGTATACAAACAAAAATTTCTGAATAATACCTCTTCTCATGTTCATGCAAATTGTCATGACTACAAATGCTCTCCATTCTTTTTGCTAAGACAACTCTAGGAGCACCATTAGACATTCGCCTGAAGACAACTTTCCTGCCATTTACCTTAAACTTGAACTCCATGGTTTGGAAGTTTTGTGAATGCTTTCCAAGTGAGTGTAACCATTAGATGCCCAAAATAACCTTAGTGTCTCCTAAGTCCACCACATAAAAATCATCAGTAACAGTATAGTTACCTATCGTGATGCTCATCTGTGGAACCTTTTGCTCACAAGGGATCTAATATCCACCTGCAACCATGATATTAAACTCCTCGTGTTCCACAATCTGCAAACCCTTCCTAGTAACTAAAGAAAAGTCTATAAAGTTGTGGTTCGCCCCACTATCGATTAGAACTGAGACCCTTTGTCACTGTAACACACCACACACTCTGAAAGAGTTGAATTTTGGTGTACCAAACATAGTAGCAAGAGTACCACCCTTCATTGCCTTAGGTGGCGTCTCATTAGCTTCTAACTGCTCCTCGTCTGACTCACCATGTTCACTGCCCTAGTTATGATCAGATTTCTTCTCTTCCTTACTATCAAATACAATTTCTATGTAATGTGCCTTGCCCTTACCAAGACACCTGTGTCCTGGTTCCCAAGGCTCCCTACAATTGAAACACAGTTTCTTTCTCCGCAACTCCTATCTAATCTCGTCATCCACTCTGTTTTTCTTGGGCCCCTCCTTCTAAATTGACTTATCACTTTTGTCCTTCTGGGAGGTAGAACCCTTTGACTGAAATGTGTTCTTCAAGTTGGTAGAATCCATGTCCCTATCTTTCTTGATTGCCTCCTATAGCGAGCTAGGATTGAAAGCTTTGACCCAACCCCTTAAAGGGTCCATTAAACCATCCATGAACAAAACCAGCAATCTCCTTTCTGAAAAATCAGTGACTAAAACAGCAAGTCTCTGGAAATCAGCAATGTAGTTGTCCACTAATCCCCACTGTTTCAATAGGGCTAACTCCTTGAAATGGAGTTCAGGATCCTTGACATCGATCTGCTCAATTAACCTTTTCGGCAAACTCAGCATAAGAGGTGATTTGATCATGGCCCATTATGACCATTCCATGATGCCACCATTCGTGGCCAACTCCATCTAGATGTATGGCAGCGTGTCTTATTGCTTCATCTTCGAGCATTGGATTCAACTAGAAATATGTATCAACTTTTTGAACCCACGCACGAGTTGATGTCTTCCCTGATCCATCAAAGTAAGGAAAACTCAGTTTACCAACCTTCCTCCTAACATCATTGTGATGCTCTCGATTTTCCCCTATTGGGCATATGTCTCATCCTCAAGTCTCTATAGTCACTAAGGGAGATATTATGTTGGAAACCCGGTCCTACATCAATCTAGTCTTGTTTGAGTTGTTCCTGCAACTCGATCAATGTGGGCCCATTGCCTTCTTGAGGCTCTACTCTAGGAGGAAATTCAGGCATTAAAGGCCTTGAACTAGTTGGTGCAACACGCCAATTTGGTGTTCCACTATTGACCAAATTATCTCCTTGGCCATTTTGGTTATTCCCATTATTGTTATTGAGCATGGTTCGTGTCATCAACTCCTTCAACTGAGTCATGCACTAATTTGTTTCCCTTTGCTCAGCCAACAAAGCATTGAGAAGGTCTTCCCCTCTCTGATCATCCCCTCTTTCTCCCATCTCAACCTCTATATTTGCACAACCTCCTATAGAAGAGTTAGTGCCACTGCCAGAAGGGGATATTTGGTGTATTATTCCCAAAATACTGGAGGCAATTTCTCCTTCAAGGACCTAAGTTGGCTACCATTGATTCTTAATCTCCCTATTGTAGTACCTTCTCTCTCTATCACTCACGAAACCTACAGGCTTGCAAGAACACTAGCTCTGATACCACTGTAAAGACCCTTGCAAATTTTCACAATAATTATCAGTTTGATAATGTAAACTTATTGTCAAACAGTTGCCATGTGGGGTGCCAACATTTCATCAACCAAATACCACACAATGGATTTTTAGATTGGACAAATAATATGGCAGATATTATAAAATAATAAATGTATTGGTTGTTGGTACTTATATCGGAGATATTACAACTCAGAATTTTCACTAATTATATCCAATTCCAATCAATACAATGATCACTATAAATGTATGACAGTAACACGCCAGTTCTATAGCATGGCCATTACAAATCTAGAATTTCATATGCAATTTTATAGTGAATTATCAATAATAATAGAGATGATAATCAGCTAACCTCAACATTAATAGTCTTCACCATATACCCAGCGCTATCCTTATTCACTAGCGATCACCCTCCAAAATGATGTGGCACCCAGCAGTAAAGCACACTAATAGGTAGCACTCGATATGTATAGATAAGCCGACTAATATTGCAAACTTCCCAACAAGAGAATGCCACGCTGGATATTGTCTAATGACCTCAAATAAATTTTGAATCTTTGAAAGTAGCGGTATTGATATATTTATTAAAATCTGTGAATGAGATAAACACTGGCGACTAACCTTAGAAGTCTAGTACCATACGACAACTCTTGGTAAAAGCTTTGATTCAACACAAAGACACGGTTTCCTAATTAAATATAATCGATATGCACATAATCGTCTAACAAAGGCAATGACTGAATTGGACATTTTTGTCCCCCTTCAATTGCATACTCAATAAATACTATGGATAATATAACGGCTTCAATACATCCTTCGACCAACCAAAATATTAAAGGCAACGCTGACTATCATTTGTCATGTCCTTCATTTACCAAACTCAGCGCCCAATATAGAATCAAATACTTGAATTCCATAGAAATCACCTTACATGGAAAACTCAAGAAATCAACCAGCAATAAGAGTTAACTCCTAATTGAATATACTGGAAATTGCAGTTATTCTTAAATCCCTTTGAGATGCTCGTCGCTCGAAGTCTGCTAGGCAGCAAGAAGAATTAAATGGTGGAGGGTTTATGTTTTTGGTTGTTCTTTTACAGACTATTTAATATCTTTATGCTGAAAATAGTTTTAGGGCTTTATGGAAAGAATGTGTTTAAGTGCAACATTTGAAAGATACATATAAACTGCATATTATATGTTTCCAGATGTATTAATCTTGATTTATAATTAATTTTGGCCTTGGCCTCTTATTTACCAAAAAATAAAAAAATATACAATCGCAAATCCCCTTATTTTGAGCAATGGGAGATAGTCAATCAACTACCAGTCATAATATGAACTGCCAAAAATAATAATATGAATCGCCAGAATAATATGCAAATGCCAAAATAATATGAAATTGCCCAAACTGAAATCAATATGATATAGTCGATCAACCCCACTTAAGTCACTTAATAATAACATTAATTAATTAATAATATTCGTAATATTTGGGAACATTATTAATTAATTATTAATAAATTCCCTTAATTTAATTATTGGCTTACGAGAATGAGATAAACCAATAAATTCTTTGGACCATCAATTAGAAGGGGACATTACAGGATGTCACCATACACAAAATGACCATAGGGTGTAGAGAATAATCGAGATTGTACGGTGTAGAAAATGACATAGGTTGTACAATGTAGAAGACTACAAGGGCCATACGATGCAAATAAATTGGTAAAGTTCATACGGTGTGGAAGAATGCAAGGCTCATAAGGTGTGAGCAAAGGGTCGTACATTGTAGTCAAGTTGCCTTCGTACGTTGTAGTCAAGTCACCGCCATACAATGTATATGTGAAGGATTGTTGTACAATAGAAAAAAAAGATATTAGTCATACAACATGTTTTATAGGTTGTAAAAGTCAAGCTTTGTGATGTAGTTGGGCTTTTTGTTTTTTTCTCCTTCAATTCCAATATAGTATTTTCTTTTTCTTTTATTGTGAATTTTTTGTTATTTTGATTTGACTTGACCAATATTTGTATGCTCCAAGTTAAATATTTTGCTCTTAGTACGCTCAAACGTACCGGTAGTGATTTTGCATTCTTCTGCAAAGTCGAGTAGCTCTATTGTAACTGTTTTCTTTTGCAAACCATGGATTGTCTCCCACAGCCATAAACTATCCAACTTTTCAAAAGCATTTTTCATCAGTTGCTCTTCATTGTGAGTCATAGCTTCACAAAAATTACAAGTCAATGGAACTACCTCATAGTCCTACATTTGCCAGTGAAATAGGCCACAGAGAGAATCTGTTTCATCCTTTGAGCATGACTATAATTGCATGTAGGAGTTAATGGTGACTCAACACCCTAGGAACAATTGCTAGACCAAAATATCTTCCATAAGAGAGAAAATGGCAAGAATACTTGCTTCAACAATACAAGATTGAATATGGTTGAATATGCAAATGTACATGAGATGCCTTGCTTATAAAGGCAAGGTGAGAGAAAGGATTAGACAAGATTGTAACAAGTGTCTTAATCCTATCACATGAGAAAACTAACTCATAACAACCTAGGATAAGATAAGATTTAGAAATAACAACAAAGACTTCTAGAAGGAATCTTATAATCCTAAGTAAACATGTGAATATGTCCCCTAAGTCTCTAGTGAGTGAATTAACTAGGTACAAGACATTCATTCACACCAACATTGTAGAATCCCTTCATGATTCGGCTCTCTATCAAACCCAAATCATGCTTCTCTATCCATTCTTCTTCGGAGTCTAAATCTAACAAATTGGAGGTAGTTGCATCCTCACTTATGGCTTGGTTCTTTTTTAATGGATATTGTATTCTTTTTCTAATTGTGATCGGCCTTGGCTGCTACCAAGCAACCCTGACCTAACAATGCATCATACGCTTTTTTCCTTAACGAAATGACCACAAAGTTCAACAAAAATGCTTGGGTTCCAATAATTACCTTTTGTCTCATTAAAACTCCGAGTACCTTAATACCTTGTTGATTTGCACCCACCAGTTGAAAAGTTGGGGACCAAATGGTCGACTTGCCCAAATTTCTCCAAGTGTCTTCCAAAATAACGTTCACACCAAAAACCCTTCCAAGAATCTCCATCTTCACCACTACTAGTTTCTTTGTCATGTTGACTATCAATAACTTTGGATCAGTCACTTGATCGCCTAACAATGGAAGTTCAATTATTGGATCTTCATTCTCACCAAATTCCAATTGGGCCATAGCATGCACCATCTCATTCTCCCCTAATACAATAGCATTTCAAAGTTCAGAATTACTTTGTAATAAATCCACTACTTTAACTAGTACGGTAGTTTGATGTACTTGTCTTCTAATATTTGAACTAAATGGTAATTGATATGTTAGCGTACTTGCATTTGCATTTGAGTGGCATCGTTCATTAGCCATAGCATTCTCCACTTTGACCCTTGCTTCATGAGGCCTTTCTTTTTTTGTACGTGGGTCCAAGTACATAGCCTTCTTTGCTTGGGTGCGAGTAACAGCCAACACTTCATTATGCTTTATATCAATCATGTTGACACTAGCCTTTTGCTTCAAGCATCCAGTGTCTTCATGGTGTCCAGGTCCACACCATTTGCACCATTTGGACCCGATTTATTTAACGCAACAACGCCAAATGTTTACTGCTCATTCTGATAAAATGACAGTTGCCAAGAGGAACACAACCATGAACCAACCAACACTTATAACTACCTGAAGCCAACAAACAATTAATATATAGTCGAATAAATCATGCAGCAAATGGGGGAAAATATATATGATACCACCCATGCTTTCGGCTGTGTCAGATCAAGATGTTTTCTGAGTCTGTAACTACTTATAGGTTACTACTTAATAAGTGATATTAGATCATTAATACAGTGATGTTAATTGCAGTGATATCTTAATGTTTCACAATCTCTCAAGAACATAGAGATTCAAATTTGTAACAAATAACTGATTGAAGGGTAATAGTTAAAAAAGAATTAGATTTAGCCATAAGTAGAAGGTTGATCACAAGCATCAGAAGATGTGTTCTACATTTCAGAAAATTTCTGTTCAATTGTGAGCTGTATTTAAATTTCCCTCACTATTCCTACTTATGAACCCTGCTTTTGCTAGATGTGCTTTCCCAGAAAAAAAAAATACCAAGAAGAAGAATTTGGACATAAGGATAGCTAATTTTTGTAATAATTGATACTCTAATATCTACAATTTCTTTTAAAACCCTCAAATTAAATGATAGGCCAGGCAGGTTAAAATATGCTACTTATGAAGCCATGTCGTTTCCTGAGATTCAATCTCCCCTTTTCTACTGAATACTATATGGTATGCCAACTTGGGAAAGCAACCTTTTTACCATCTTTAGACATACATAATAAAAAGGAATGGGATGAAACTCTAGAATCTGCAGAAAGACAAATGTCCAGTCTTCCAGGAACTCAATTTTTTTTTAAAAATCAAGAAATGCCTGAGAAGCATACTTGTATCCAGAAGAAGCATGGGCGAGAACAATGCGTGACTTGTTCTCTATGATGGATCTTAACTCCCGTCTTTCTGCCTCAAGCAACATATAACTATAAAATTGATCCTGAAGTAAAACAAGTGTAAGCTTTTCAGTAAGGACACTTGAAACAATTTAA
Organism: Sequoia sempervirens; assembly: GCA_007258455.2. Taxonomy (NCBI): domain Eukaryota; kingdom Viridiplantae; phylum Streptophyta; class Pinopsida; order Cupressales; family Cupressaceae; genus Sequoia; species Sequoia sempervirens. The sequence continues at coordinate 607,141,860 of VDFB02000003.1, forward strand.
AAGAAACAGCAAGGACTTATGCAGAAATTTGCAATTTCACAAATCATAAATTGGATTTAACAAGTGGAAAAACCTGTAAAAAATTCAAAACCAAAAAATAAATGTTTCACTTGGTTCATCTTTCAAATAATTCGCTTAATAATGTTTCTATCATGAGGACAAATGAGGAAAACGTACTTTCTCCAAATACACTTAGAGATGGATTTAATGGATGTAAAAATGTTAGAAGCCAGTCTCAAATATATACTTACCAAGTTTCTAAGCTAATTATAAAAATTCATAAAGAAAAAAATAGTGACCTAACACAAAAAGAAATTAAATATTAGTAGACAAGTTAACATTATGTGAAGTCTACGGGACATAGCAGCACAAAAATGCCAGAAACAATCCCCACTGCAAGATTTGCTACAATGTAAGGATAGCCTCCTAATGTTGTCCAATCTCATTGATACACATAGATAGTTCACTTATATCATTCCAAGCTGTTCACAGCTAGCATTATCACTACTAGGAAAATTTGAAAAGAATCAGGAACTAATAAGTGAATCAAGGGTCACACTGAATGGTAAATGACTTTTTAATATTTATTTATTGGAATGAATAACATCTTAAGAAGCAGCTAAAAATATAAAAGATCCTATAGAATTTTTTGGCAGATATGTTTTCCTTCTAAAATTAGCTTTTGGCAAACAACTATTGCTTCTGTACAGAAAATTGATTGCATAAAATGACCTTGGCCAGTTTCTTGAATCATTTTGCACCAAATAATGTCAATATAAAAATTATTTTCTTCAGTCAGGTTTTGAATCAAAATAAAATAATTTAGTTAAGAGCATTTAAAGATTAAAGCAATTGTTCCACTGAGCCAGAGATTTTCCATGGCTAGAAAACTGTCAAAAGGTGCAAAAAGTCAAACTTTATTTCTGTTTTATTCAGTATATTATTTGTTTAAATTTCTTAGTTCCTTTCCGCTGAAGTGGTTCCCACAGAGTCAGAAGTCTAAAAAGTTGTTGACAAACTCAAACTAAAGGGCTACCTCTAGTACTTGGACAAAGGCCTCTCCAGTTTGTTAAGTGAGGTCTATTCTAGTGCCAGACATCTCTCTCTCTCTCACTGTGCTGGTGTAACAGTGTTATTTCCATAGAAATCAAGACTCATCAGGACAAATATGCAGTGACAGAAAGAGAAGTTTGTGTATAATGTAAACTTTTACAGTCAATTGTTTATTCTATTGCAATGTTTTCAACAAACAAATCTTCAAGACTTCAACTACAAGTTATTTGTTTTCAGTGCAGTAATACATTGAATTTACCAACTCCTTATAGATATAACCAGTAAATCCGTTGGTTTACTTTCAAGAAAGAAGATTTATGATAAAAGCTAATTACAACTTAATCTTTCACCTCCAACACTGTTAAAAAAACATGAGATGCAGCTAGAACTATTATATTTTTTGGACTGCAACAAATCATTTTATATTTTAGTTCATGATAAGAATTAAGCACCTTTGTAAAACCAGGACTTGCAATTACCATGCAACGAACAATAGTAAAATCGGAATGCCTAAGAACTGCCTGAAATATAGCACAGACCAATGTTAACACAGGTTATATATGTATTATCAACTTAAAAAAATAGAGAAGAAATAATTAAACCCATTAAATTCTGAACTATAAAGGAAGTAAAAATCTCACCTGCAAAACATTCTCAAAAAATTTGTTCAAAGCCTGCTCCATCCATAACACTATGTTAGAATCCAAACGGGTGCCTTTCATGCATGGATGATCAAAATAACAATTCTTAGACATCAAAACAAAGCTGTAATTAGCTACAACAAGAAACAAATATGGCATTGTAGAGTTTGGATAAAGAATATCAAACATATGTTACTGAATAAAGGTTTCATGTGACAGAACTGGAATCAGGAACTGAAGCAGACAGTTAAACAAAGGTTCCCCATGGTGTTAATGGCTTAAGTGTTGGAGGCCAACATCTAAACACATTTTCCTATTATATGACTGGCTTGAGAGGAGACTAGAATTCTGAGCATTTGAGATGGACCTATACCTAGGTGGACGTGAATCAGATCTACATATGTTCCCCAGGAACCTGCCACTCACTAGATTCCTTGATCTTTAACTTTGATAGACTAACTGTGATTAACTTTGTTGAATTGCAGTTCTCTGTTCTAGTGAGCAGATTTATTGGAGAGACAAATTCTCAATGTTTATTCTGTAGCAAATCGATTTTATTTTCAAATTCAAATGGCTAACTGCCAAAGCTGGATCTGATTCCTACTGTAAAGATAAATGAAAACTTTAAAGGAGATTATCTGATAACAGTGCCATCATTCTTGCTGACAAAGATTTTGTGCACATTGAATGGTTTGAAAACCTGGATTTATCACCACTAGAAAACAATGAGGAGGTCAAAACCACCCTTAGGATAGAGCTACCTCACTTCAGTCTTTACGAATTCTAAAGACTCAATGAAAATTTCTCAGGGCAACCCTTGGTGTTCTAGCAGAGCTGAACTATTCATCAAATACTGAGATGTTGGCTTTGATTGCTGTCAAAATTCTTTTAAGGTGCCTATTTAGATTGCTAATTTCCCTTCCCCTTGCAAATTAAAATGTGGCCATCATTTGGCTAATTCAAGGCTCAATAGGAGAATGCACATGTTGCTGATTCAAAAAAGTGAGAAAAGTTATGGTAATTTGATATAGCCCTCCAAAATGATTCAGAGTTAGAGGTTGTTGCTCACAAGTTTGAGAAGAGCAATGATTTTGTTACTCCATGTCATCAGATAAGGACCCACACATTGGTATGCAAAAACCTCCAAAAAGATGGCCCAAAAAAATGACAATACTGCAACATTACTGATCCATTTTCTACAAGTTGCCATATGAAATGACAATGAAGCTCTACATTCAGAACCCCCTTAACCTTTCTTTTGAGGCCACTTGCCTTTTCCCTTGTCCTTGGCTGCGAAGGCCTGGTCAACAGTGGGTGTATCACTACTGCTACCAAACTGTTTATTCCATTTGTCCTGCTGCAAGAGTTTGTTGCACAAGTCATCGAACTTCAGGTCAACTGTTGTAGAAGTGATATTAAGAGTCTCAATAAAGTGCTCATATGAGCGTGGTAAACTCTTCAGTGTGATAACCTCAATGTCTTCTTCTTCCATCTTGCAACCTATTGCTTCTAGGCTTCTAGCTGATCGTGAATGTCTTGATCTTCATCAAGTGATCCTACAAAGACATCTTCTCATCCATCATGATCGAAAATAACATATTTTTCAGGAAGAAAGCCCTGCCCTTGTCTAGCGTCTCATGCAGATCTCACAGGTGCTTCCAAATCTCAGCTGAGGTCTTGCCTGAAGGAACCTCTAGAAGCATCTCATTTGTAACAGATAACTTGAGAAGCATAACCGCCTCTCGATTACTTCCATCAAATTTATCCTGGTCCTTTCCTGCAACTGTGGGATGTGTGTCAGTACCAAGGACAATATGATCAAGGCACTTGTATTCGAAGATGGTGAGCATCCGCCATTTCCAAGTGTTGTAATTTTTGTCGTTGAACCTCTGACTGCCTTCCAACATGATTTTGGGTAATGAAGCCATCCCTCCTGTAATATGAAGTCACGGAAACGATGAAACCCTAGGTCTGAAAAAGAAAATCAGAACCCTAGTTTGCACAAAGAGGCGGAAAACCACGATTTTTGTCCAAAAAATCAGAAAAAGATGCAAAAATAATTGCTCACACTGCTGCAAAACCCTAGGTCATCATTTTCATCAAAAAACCTGCAAAAAAATTCTAAAAAAAAAAAATTTGAAACCCTAGGTGCAAAAAAAATTCTGAAACCCTAGGTGCTAATTTTTTTAATGCAGAAAACCCTAGCTGACACAACAAACCTTACCTATCACAGGAAATGTCTGAAAACCCTAGCTGCAGGTTTGAAAATCACTAAATAATGTGCAAAAACCGAAGCTGTTTCAAAAAATTAAAAAAACTCTAAAACCCTAGATTTTTTGTATAGTAAAACCCTACATATTATGTAAAAAAATTTGTCAAAAAATCTCCACAAGTAATACCCACGAAATTTTTGTAAGAAAAATTCGTCAAAAACTCTTTGTACGAAATTCGTACAGTCACCCTTGGCACGATTTCCTATGTCTTTGGTTGCATTCGTCACTTCACCGTCCGTAGAATTCACGCACTAATTGATCTCGAAACCCAAGCTCTGATACCATAAAATAGTTATGAACACACACAGAATTATTGCCATGATAATTGATTAATTAAATAGGAAGCAAATGCATTCTTATATAGAAGTACAATCAGCTAATAATAGTGAAGATATCAATAGACTAATAAAAGCTAATTGAAGGCTTAACTGAAAGTAATTGAGAGCCAAAAAGAAAACTGAAAGCTTTAACTAGTCCTAACTGAAAGCTAACTTAAAGCGTAACTAAAAGAATATACCTAAAGTCTATTCTAATATCTTATTTGACCATTAAACTAAATATAACAATATTATTTTAACAATTGAATGATTGGTAAAGGTCGCATCTGTATCACATTGTAGACTTAGAAAGTATAAAAGGTGTTTTGTTAAATAGATTTTGGATGATTGCCAGACGAATTACATTCGTTCAGTTTTTGACTTTTCTATTATGCCACACAAAACTGTTGCATTAAGTAGATCAAAATTTTGATATGTCAGGAGCATTGTAGAGTCTGTCAATCAAGTTAATAACTAGATGCCTATTGGCAGGAGACAGGCCCAACAATCAAAATCATATTGGAGTTTATTTGACTAAACAAATTTCAGCTAAAATGCATGTACTTACTTGGACACACCCAAAAAGGCAATTTGCTCCAACTTCCCAAATGTCTTATCAGATTGCTTTTCACTTAATAAATTTATTAAAGACAACCCATCAAAAGAGGAGATAAAAGTCCAAGGAACAGCATTACAAACCTAACCATCAACCCCATGAATGAGAAGATTAATCAAGAAAATATAATTGAATCCTTCAAGATAGAAAGAGAATGATTCCAAGACACATTATTGGGGTGAATGATAACTAATGATCTGCTCCCTCAGACTTGGCTTGGACTTGGCAGGCTGATTTTTGACTTAGACTTGGACTCAGCAATAAACTCAGCTAAGACTCGGCAAATTGAAAAAGCCATGAAATGAAGATATTTTTAAGGATCTAAATTCTAAAGCTTTTATTATGCTCCCTTCTATAAATCAACTTTAAAGATGTAAGATACTAATCAAATACAAGCTACTTTGAGCACATACACAAATATACATCAAATCAAATGAGTACAAAAGTGGGTTTGAGCTAAAGGAAACAACATTTTTTATTTTTATCATCGAACAAATATCATCATGCTCAACATTAGGGCAACCTGGTTATCACCATTTCTTGTGAAGTAGATGTAGAAGATCCACTGCGAATGAAGGCAAAGCCACACCAAAAAGGATCAGATCTTGATGTTGAGAAAATTACAAGTCATTAGCAAGGCACATGCCCTATAATGAGAATGCCCAATTTACAAAGGTTACCTTGTGAGTTAGTGGTATGGCGTGCACCATTAGACAAAAACAAAACTTTCAAAATACAGATTAATGATGGTTGTCATCTAGATTGCCACACACTTCAGAATGGCATGGCAAGTTTATGTCATTCAAAATAAGCAAATCAATAAACAATTGTAGTGCCATTGAAAGGGTAACGTTGCAAACATATCATGGAAAGCACACATCAAATTTACTTTAGAGTCCCCATGACCTTTTGCTTGATATCATTTAATGTCATGATACATTGCTACTTGATATCAGGTTACCAAAATTCATTGAGAAGGGCATTCTTCAATGTATTGTAATTGATGCAAGTCCCATAAGTGTTATGAAACTTTTTCTCCAAAGTGAATAAAGTTGTGAAAGCAATAAAAGGAGATAGAAAAATAAAGGATAATGTGATCCTTTGGTTAAAATAGAAATTAATGTAGAATATTTATGAAAACTCTTTTTATAAGAGAGGAATAATTATACTTATTGAATAATAATTAAAGACAACCTTCGTGAAAGGTGTGATGGTTTAAAAACCAACCCTTAAGGCTTATATAAAGCATTTATATGAGACTTCTAAATGGGCATGTAGAGCACTCAAGAAAGAAGAAAGTGGTTTGGTGGGTTATGGACATTGGAGAGGGGCACATTGCAGTGTCCAATTCGAGGTACAAGGTACAGTCAAGATTGTCCTGGCCAAGGCTTTGTGTGAGTAGGCATAGAATGTCTTTTTACACAAGCCTCCAAGTGTGCCATAGTGAGGACAATACCACTAAATTCTTCCTAGGGTGAGAGTGGCATTTCCAAGTGTTGTGATTCAAATAAGTATTGAAAAGCATTAATGCTAAAAGATATTGGGAATATTATATATAATAATATGATTGAATTATATGGATGTGTTATTCAATTTAATGTATTTATTGTTTACTTTAGAATTCTGTTGTACCCAAACCAAATTCTTTTTTGCTTCATCAAGGCATTTTGCATGTAGTAGTCTAAACCTTACTAAAATGATGATTAATACAGTTTTTGGGCAATATCAAGCATGGAGTTTAGTTAATGTTTTGTCAATCAAAGGCAGTTTCATTGATCAGAACCTGAATCAGAGACTTAGAACAAGGCATTTCACAGTGGAAGAGCGTTTCATGATGACAATTATACTTTTGAATGGTCATTTCAGTGGCTAAAATAATGATTTCAATGGTCAATTCTTGAAGATTTCTAGAGGGAAAAAACCAGTGTTCCACGGGGTTTCGGGGACGGGGACGGGGGGACAGTAGGGGACGTGTTTCGGGGACGCGGGGACAGGGGGTCTAAGTTTGGGGGCGGCAGGGGGACGGCGGGGGGACGGCGGCGAGAGGGCGGTAGGGTGCTGAAATACATATAGCACTTGAAAAAATAGTTATAAAAAGATGTATAAGTGCAAGAATTATACATCTTGGAGGCAACTAGGAGTCCCCTAGATGTCTTGAGGACACCCCAGCATCCTCAAAGTCCTAGCAGCATCTTGGAGACAGCGACATTGGTGGTGGGATGGTGGCGCTGGTGGTGGGCTGATGGGGGGACGTCCCCCCCAAGTCCCCAAGTCTCCGAGACGTCCCCCTCTAGGAAACACGAGGATTTTTGGGGGGGACGCGTCCCCGTGGAACACTGGAAAAAACAGAATTGCGCCCCTATCGTCCAGGGGCGCCCTCCTTTTTGAAGGTCAAGATTTTGTTGAAAATGTTCATGAATACAGTCAATCTATTCTAAATTAGTCTGCCTATCCGATGAGCTATCCAGCGAAGCTATCTGAGACTCGAAGCTTCGGTTACTACCAACAAAAGTTGAAGATCCCAAAGTTGCAGTTTGCAGAAGCTTGTTGTTTTACAGCTTTTGCGCCCCTGTAGCTCAAGGGCGCATCTCTTTAAGAGGGGTCAAATCTTGGCATTTATGATGGTTGATATAGTCAATCTCTTCACGACCAGCCTGTCTATCCAACGAGATATTAAACACAGTGATCCGAGGTCTGAAGCTTCGGCAGTCAGCAACAAAAGATTAGCTTATGAAGTGAGTTTATGTCACAAAGCTTCTTCAGATGATGAGTTGCGCCCCTGTAGTTCAGGGGCGCCCTTCTAAATGACCCCTGAGATGTTTAAATTTGCAGACGAGGTTTTCTCGATATCTGTGCTATTCTAGCTTAGTTGCACAACGCACCAACTTGCTTGTTAATCCGACGATCCGGGTGATCATGGCAGGGTTTCTACCAAGCACATAATTTCACGGGCGGACTGGCATAAAATTTTCATTGTATTTCTATAGGCCAGGGGCGCCTAGCCTTTAGGCCTGTCAGATGAGGTTGTTCGTTTTCGAAGTCTTCACGGGATTCGAGCATAATTACTTTATCTATCCAACGAGCCCAGCCGTCAGCCTCCGGGATTTTTCAAACGCTCGTACGAGCAAGGTCTTTGGTGAAATGTTGAAAAACGAAGAGAGTCCAGAAAATGGCTAAGTTTGGTCGTCTATTCCATCTTGGGAAAGGCGCCTTCCTTTTTAAGGTCTTAGAAGCAGTTTTCTTGCTTCGTTGCCTCCAGTGACGTCTCTCGTAGGTCCTTCGAGTTACACATTGAGACAGACGGTGCTTCAATCGGATCATCCTAGCTCCAGATATCAGGGATCAAAATGGGTCATCTGGTTGAGAGTTGTTCTTCTGTCAAAATGGAGTTTGAGCCTTTTCAGGCTAGGGGCGCCCTCACTTCTGAGGCCCTTAATGCAGTTGTCAGATGCCTTGTATACAGTCGTTGGATGTGGAATATTCCTAGTCATGCAGTGAGCTTGGTTGCCTGTTAGCAAGGTTCACCGTTCGTCGTCAGCAGCCGTTTGAAGCGTCAGATGGCAGTTTGGGAAAATGGTTGTCTGGTGTCGTAAAATGAATTTAATCAAGGGCGCCTAATTTTCTGAGGTGTTAATTGATGGATTTTGCAGTGACGACTCCCAGCAGACATTTCTTCCTTGCTCTGCAAACTTCGCAATGAATACACCAGCTCAGTCACAGCCTCATCCGGTCACCCAGAAATCAATTTTGAAGAGGGCCAGTTGTAACTTTGTAGTCAGCTACAAAGTAGGGAGTTAATAAAAAGTGCAATATCTTGAGCAAATGGACGCCTATGAGCTCAAATGATGACTTTTTGAAATCAGTGAAGTTTGCCAGTGAATCCTAAAGCTTCATTCGTTTTGTCAACTAAAGTTAAATAATTTTAATATTTATTTTGCATATTTTCGCATTAAAATGGCGAATTTCTATAATTGGCGCCTTTGCAAATTGCATAATGAATATTTTATTATTATTTAAATTTCGAACTTCGAGGCAGTATAACTGAAAGGGGTCCAATCAAAAGACTTCTATTTTAGTCAGGGTTTTGAATCTTGTAGTAAGCAAATGGTACAAATTTCCCTTATTTAAGCATGGTGCATATCATTTATTATTCACACAACTTAAAGAGAAATTCGTAATTCTTCAAGAACAAAGGCGAGTTTTCAGAGCAAAGACAAATTCATCATCAGCAATCAAAGGCGATTTTACCAAACATATCTTTTTGTAGGTTAAATTCCATAATCATCAACAGATTTGAAGAACAAGGGCGATTTTCATTGAAGAAAGAGCTTATTAAAAACGTCTTTTTCCTCCTTGTTTCTCAAATTTCTCTCAAAATCCAATTTGCATGTTCCTAAAATTGGCGAATTTGACAAGTTTGATCATCTGGGTCATTTTAATATAACTTCCTCAAATTAAAATTGTGCGTTTGATTTTTCAGGAATTTTTAACTTCAGAACATTTGTTCTTGAGTTTCTAATTTTCTCAACTGAAAACTCTTTGCATGGTCGAGTAGAGGTTAGATTTTCGCATTTCTAACGTTCTAGGTTGTCTTAGAATTTTCTTCTAGACAAAATCCATATCTCAAATTTTTCGCCGAAAATAACCCTTCAGCAGGCTATTTTTAGCCTCAGCAGGCTATTTTTAGCTTTCCAGAAATCTTGTCAGAACATAGTCGAGTTCACAGTCAACAGGCGAGTTTTTCAGAATGCAGTACACTCAGCTCGAATACAGGATGTGATGAGCCTTGCTAGCTCACTGCTCAAACCCCTGTCTTTTTCTTAAGTCTATTTGTGTTTTTTAGTTTTTCGAGAAATTTTGTAGACAAAAGAGAAGGTGTGCATCATATAAAAGCTCACAGAATGAAAACTTGAGCAAATCTAATCAAACTGAAATTGTAGAAGGTGTTTATTAGCATCAACAATGGATTTAAAACATATAAACATACCCGTAAGCCTCCAGTTTATTTAATTAAGAAACGAAGCCAGTTTGCCAGTCTATACATGAAAATTTGACAATATTCAAAATAGGATGATACAAAGTCTGAATCAAGCTGTGAAACTAGAGCAAAAGAAGAGGGGATGCCAAGTGCTGAAGATAGTGAAGAGAAACCCACAATAAGATAGGCGTTTCTTCAACCAGCAAGTGCGCCCTAGCTCAAAATCCAACGCCCCTCAAGCAAAAAGACCAAAAAACCATCTTAGAAGGTGCGCCCAAGTAGCTATGATGCCTGCCATGAAGAAGGAAGAACACCATCCATTCAAACCCTTTGTTTCTGATGAAGAACACTTACAAAAATCTGTTAAAACACTGCAGAACTTCTGAATGAAGCTCTCTCAATTTGCACCAATTCAGCTGATCTCTCACAGCCTCACAAGTGCTCACACTGAAGAGATTTTGTTCTCCAATGGTGGATTGCTGCAAACCTGTGTTCCACGGTCTTTTGGGGACGGGGACGGGGGGACGGTTGGGGACGCGTTTCCGGGACGTTTCCTAGGGGCCCATTTTTAGGGGACGGTAGGGGACGGCGACATACAAAATACATATATATATATGATTTTTTCAAAATTTATTAATATATTATAGATAGAGAGAGGGAAAGAGAGAGATATATGTCAATAAATTAATAATTGCTAACAACAATATCAATATATAAATAAATCGCGAGAGTAGTAGCATAACAACATAATAAATGTCATTAAAGCATTATAAAATTTATCATAGCAATATCAAACATCAATAAAACCATGGTCTATCAATATCAATAAATCACGAGAGTGGTAGGAAATGGAACTAAGTAAGTGCAGCTCCCAGCTCCTCAAGGCATCCCAAACACAAACAAAATGCAGCTTGAGTGAAGAAAAAAACACAGTCAAGTAGAGCCCAGCCACAACTTTACTCTAGGCGTTAGAAACAAAAACTTGAAGAAATTTGTTTCATGCCTCTTTAAAATGCAAAAACGTCTCTGTTAAATGCCCAAACGTAGGAGCAAAATGCCAAAAAAATGTTTAGACTGAGCTGAGGCTGAGATTTTCCCGTGCTTTACTGTGTGAAGTCGTCGCCCCTGCCGTCGCTTGCCGTGAGAGCCAAATAATATCATTGAATCTTATGAAACTTTATTAAGTTTCATTTAAATTTTTGTTTTTAGACTTTACACAAACGCATTATGTTGTTGTGGGCCCACAAAACATTTAATAGCAATATAAAATGTTTTAAAAAACAAAATTTTATGTTCTTTAATTTTCTGGAGCTCCATATACACAGGGGACGGCAGGGGACAGCGAGGGACGTTCCCAACGTCCCCTGCCGTCCCCGGGAACGGGGGACTGTTCCCAAACAAGAGGAAACGTTCCCCGCCGTTTCCTGTGAATTTTCCTGATTCAGGGACGGCCGGGGACTGTCCCCGATGCGTCCCCCCGTCCCCGGGACGGATGGGGACGGGTACAGGGGGTTTTGGGGCAGGGGACGCGTCCCCGTGTAACACAGCTGCAAACCTGATCACAGGATGAAAGCAAAGGGAAAACCTCCAAAGCAATGTTGAAATATTCAAATTAGATGAGTTTATCATTGCCCTCAATCCTTATATACCAAAGGAGGTGAAAACTCAAAGACCGTACATTTTAGGGTTTTAGATCATTTAAATTTTTGGAAATAAACTCAAGTTACTTTCCATAGTTCAAACTTTGATTTTTGGCGCCTCCTTTAAGTGATTAAATGAAATACTTTAAAACACCCAATTTAGACTTATTTAAGTGATATAAAAATTATAAAGTCAATTTGACTTTATAAAAAGACTTTAAGTTAAAATATAACTTAAATCACTTAAGTAAGCCTATCCCTCAATTCTCCAGGAATTCAGTGCCGTCAGAAGCAAACAAACTCCTGTACTGCCAAAGCCTGCAATGAGCCAATCCATGATCTCAGAAAATGAAATCGACCGAACTCTCCAGAAGGTACCGCTGACCCTCTAACCAATCTAGTTAGCCCACAAGGGTCCAAGAAAAGGGCTAACACACTGCATCAGGTGACTAACTAGAGTGGGGACATAACACAGGACTAAAACAGTCCTTACTCATGACTTCATCGAGACAGTTCAGACGAATCTTCACAAGGTGCTGCCAGAGGTAGTTCTAGATCCAGTCAAGATCAGAGATTCAATTATTCGAAACATTCAACAGTCCGGGTTACTGGAGGCCGCTTCCATACCTATCTTCGTTCATTGTATTGAGTTCGTGATGTCTTGTAATAAGCATTATAACTCTGTTACTCGTGGGATGTGTCAGCAGATGGACGAGTCATTTGCACTCTCAAGCCTCTGGACGTTCAAAGAAGTTTCAGTATACCTCAGCACTCGAATAGTTTGGTTATTTCTATGGAGCAGTGTGAGCAGGCATTCAATGTTGATGTGGGCAAGTGTCAAAATAAAATGGCAAAAAGATGGTTAAAACAAGCAAAGAATAGATTGTCAAACATCGTGGGTCGTGGTGAGTACAAGGATGAATACGCGATTCTAATCACACTCTTGAATCGTGTCTCAGGTCAGCCACATGCTAATGTTTTCCAGCCTTGGATGTATTACATTATTGGTCGCATCATATCTGGGCAGGAGCATTATGATTGGGCATCCTTCATCAGCGATATTCTTCACAAGCAGATCACCGGTTTCATGGTTGCTCATGAGTTTCACATGTGTTCTCATCTCGTGTACTTGATTGCTTATCAGGGTCAGTTCCGAGGATTAAACACTGTGGGCATTCTCAGTGTTCAGAAAGTCTATCAGTATTATGATCAGCTTGAGTTTACTAACGTTGAATGTCATTTCAAGCGTGTTCACGAGGCTTTCCTAACATACACAGTGAGAGACTTGGACCGGGACTTGCACATTCGTATCTTGGCAGTTGCTAGGGCAGTGATGGATGATTGGGCGGATTGGTTTATTCAGTTCCCGACTTATACCTACATCCGAGTATATGGATTCTTAGGAAATCTAGCTATGCTTCCACGTTATCCTTCAGATAAAACAATCTTTCTGGAATTCCTGAGACAGTTGCATGATGCTCATCGTCTTTTGCGTCGCAAACATAAACTTTCTACCAATTTTCCTTTTCAGTTTGGTATATATTGGTGTAGATCGGCTGTTGATGCCAAAACTGCAGGACAGGAGCTCGAGAAGTATCATCTCAAGTATCTTGTTGAAGCTCGTGAATATGATCTTTCAGGTCATTACACGGCTCGCCTTGGTGGTCGCGCATTTCATAAGCCTTCTATGGAGGATTATTGGGCAAATTGCGTGGATGACTTCGAGGTTCGCAGAGGTAGTTACAACCGTTTCTCTCGTTCAAAGATTTATGTTTTCTTGTCAAAAGATGTGGGAGGTTTTATCAGATGATGAGGGAGAAGTCCTTCCTCAGTTTTTCAGAGAGTAGGTCGATACACAGCCGTTGCCAGCAATTGATTGGTATGCCAAGGAGTACGCAACAGTAAAGCAGAGGTCAAGTAGAGTCATTCAGAACAGTATACTTTACCTCGACAGCAAGAAGACCAGGAGGGTAAGTGTGCCTACAGCAGAGCCGCCAATGGTGAATCCTTCGCTACCTTCCTCGTCAAAACCTACACAAAAGAAGAGTAACCCTTCTAAGAAAGGTCAAGCGCCAAATAATTCAAAAGGCAAGGCGCTTGTTACTGATACCCATACGGAGCCTGACAGACAACCTATCACAGAGCCAGTTCAGAGTCCACCAGTGCCTGAGGTTCAGCCTCAAGTTCCTACACTAGTTTCAGAGCAGTCACCAGTCCCGATTCGCATTGAATTGGGTTTAGACTCCCCATCTCGCAGTCATTCCTCTACACATTCACTTTCGCTGCAACCTCCTGTTGCTAGTACAGACCCTTCCAGTAGCATTAGCCGAGACCAATCTTGGATCGAAGCTCAGTTGGGAAGGAAGAGGAGGCAGCCAGACAAGAGGGTCAAGAACATGGTCCACGTAAGAGAGGAATACTGACATGGAGATCGTCGTCGAGACTGCTATACCTCCACAGGGGAAGAGCTTGGACGAGTTGGAATCTCAGGACTTTGAGGTTATTACAGTCAACCTTGGTCGTAGCACACGCCAGACTCAGGTTGATCTCCTACAGATTGCTACAGACAGTGCCAGGGATAGAATGCTAAAAGATGGAGAAGATAAGACAGCCCTCAAGGCTGAAATCAAACAGCTTCGTCAGTATATGTCTAGCCTTGTACACAGGCCAGATGCCATTACCTCACTCCCACCGATGCTTGAGCCTCCAGTAGAACAAGGTCAACTCAATCACTTAGTTGCATATGGCAAGCATTTGGATGAGTGGGAGGAGGATTTCATTGCTAGAGATCGTTCTATGCTTATAGAGTTATATCAGTTGCGGTATAATGCACGAGAGCTCTGTCTTCGTCTCCAGGATGAGGAGCAAGACATGGCAATTAACAGACCCTGGGATGAGATTATGATTGCTCACCTGAGTATGGCATATGAATCAGTCACAGATGCAAAAGATAGAGAAGCTATCTACTCTTGGAAAACACAGTTGGTTTTCAAGGCAAAGATAGAGGAGACTATGGCGTCAGAGTTGGCTGAGAGTAGAGAGCACGTCACTAGTGCACTCCGGTTTGTGAGGACTCTAGTATCTCGCTTACCGTGTTGATATCAGATTGAGGGTGGTGCCTATGTTGAGCACTCATTCATACTATTTTCAGTGGGCAGACCATTGGCTGTAAGATTAATCAGCTTACAGTCATGTCAGCGTTGTTCGATGAAGCAACAAGGTAGGCGAACCGGTCCCGGATCACAGGCGGGTAGCGAGGACATCTTTGAGCATAACATTCTTGACAAAATATCGAGCTCGGATAGTGATACAATTAACAATAATCTCGTTGAGGGATTGCTTGCTTGAGATCACGATCAGTAGACTTCAGTTCCTACCTCTCAGAATAGACTTTATACACAGGAGTTAACTTGGCGTTACCCTTTCAAGTTAACTCGTTGTTTCATCACATGCATATCTATTATGAGATCAGCTTTATTCACTTGGAGTTTCATTTTAGGGTTTCACGTTAGCCCGATGGTAGTCTTCCAATTAACATGCTTTCAATAAGGACGTGCATGCTCGCACAATGGTCCATTTTTAGATTAGATGTTTCGGTTAACTGATGGTAGTTTTCCAGTTAGCTGTATAGTTTACTTAATTAGGGTTTGGCGCATGACTTGCATGCATTGCAAGGCTGGATTGACTCAAAGGTATTTTAGGGTTCCACCTTTAGATGTCTATAAATGGGGATTTTTGCTCATTTGTACATAACTTTTGCCGCAGAGAGAGAAATATATGTTGACCTGCCCTCAATATTGCTCATTTTGTATCACGTTAATGCGTTTTACTATTATGATGAATTGTTATGCCACATAGGGTTTCATGCAATTATAATGGTGAAGATTCTTTCCTTGGATTAGATCAAATCTGTTTTGTGTTCAATAAACTTGTTCAGATTGAGATGATAGTTGTGCCACCTTGCCTTCAAGTAGAGAATCTGTTCTTGGTTATCGTGTGATGTGTGTGAACAATAAACTTATTCAGATTGAGCTGATAGTTGTGCCACCTTGCCTTCAAGTTGAGAATCCGTACTTTGTTTATCGTATATTGTTGTTGCCAATAAACTTGTTTAGATTGAGCTAATAGGTGTGCCACCTTGCCTTCAAGTTGAGAATCTATACTTGTTTATCATCAGCTAGTTATCCTTGCTCCTTTTCCTCATGCTCTGTTTTATTGAGGAAATTGGATAGATTTTAAGCAATTAGCCTAGTTGTAGTTAGTGATCTACGAAACCAGAAAATACTTAGCTGCAACGTATAGAGTTTTCGTGAAAGCCTTGTACCTCTACAACTGAGACAAAAAGACAGGAGATAGTTTAGATTACTTTTCCCTTTCCAAAGCATTTTTGTTAAACTGCTTGAGGGAGCTTCCCTCTAATTTGAAGAGCACTCATTACGTGATGTGCATAGCTGTCCATCAGAACTTATACTCTAGAGGTGTTAGTTGTTAAGTAGCGGTTTTCTAAGCCCGTGGGGCGTAAGAGGCCACGAAAACTTCTCAAGGCTTAGCCTTGCACGGTTATCACTATCTGGCGTCCTACTACTCTAGTATTACAACCAGCACTAATTCCGCCTGTTATATAGCCGAATTTAGTCTTAATCGAAACAGAACAGTCAAATATTATCAGTAGCTTGCGCACTTTTAGTTTTGAAAATCATACACCACTCGGTGGAGAAGCGGCTACAACTTTCACGGATAAAGAAGAAAGCGAGATCTTTGCGGCCAGTGAACTTTGTTTACCCACCTCCCTCGTGGAATTAAGCATCCTGGCGTACCGAGTTTATATTAGAAGGAGAGGTAATCCTCCCATTCAGCTAGATCCTGTTTTCCAACAAGCTCCTGATCAGTTTACTGAATCAGAAATTTTCGAAGAAGAGATACCCACTCCGATTGCAGAGATGGGTGATCGTAACAATGATGATCGTAACAATGATGATCACAATAATCACAACGGTCGTAATGGAAGAAACGCAAGACGTCCAACCCCCTTTCCTTGGGGCGACAATATTGGACCGTTGGCTCTACGAGGACATCATGAACTACCCAAGGGTTCACGCAAGTTTTTCGCAAGATTTCATGGCGATGGTTCTAAACATCCAGATGAACATCTATCAGCATTCACGGCGGCTTGTTCCGTTTTGCATGTTGCGCATGAAGACATCGCCGTTCGTCTTTTCGTGGAGACTCTTGAGAACAACGTAGCAAATTGGTTCAATAATCTTGAACCAGGAATTATCACCAGTTGGGCCGTCATGAGCGAGAAGTTCTTGGCAAGATTCAAGCCTACCGAGGACAGTCATAGATTATTTGCACAACTCTCAAATTCAAAGATGGAAAAGCATGAACCGATGAGAGAATTCGTGGCAAGGTTTAATCGCCTTGTTACACGTCTTTCTCACACCTCGAATCCATCTGATGAGATTTTGATGAGTTCTTTCATCAACACGCTACCGTCAGAAATTGCCTTTTTCCTGAAGATAAGCGAAGAAGATGATCTACAACACCTTTAGGAGGAAGCTATAAAGCTTGAAGATAACATGATTACAAGCGGCAAGATGAAAGATGATTCGATCAGGCCACTCGTGCAAGCGTCGGCCGATCTGTTGCTACAGAAGGTAGCAAATGAGGTGACAATACTAAAGAGACAGTCACCACCTCAAGGACAACCAGCCTTGCCCGCACCACCACCTTTTCAACCACAACAAGCGTACCAGCTGAGGAGGAATAATTTTCAGCCGTACAATAATTTCAAGTCTAAGTTTCTGCAAGGACAACCGAGACAAAATAACGAAGCTGAAAAGGCTATGGTCTTTTGCACATTTCATGATTCAGTTGAGCATACCGGGGCTACTTGTCCGGAAAATCAAAGAATGAATCAGCTCATGGGATTTACCAATTACGCTCCTAGTTAGGACTTCATACCTTCTAGTTCCAGCGTCGTCTCTTCACAGAAAAACGAGTTTGATGGTGACTCCGCAATGGGATACTTTGATCGAGAACCCGTAAATGAAGAAGAAGAAGAATCCCCCCATTTTTCTCTTGCAGTGAATCATGAAAATATCACCTCACCTGTGTTCACACATGCTCAGCATTTCAAGGCGCAGAAGGAGGAAGAGGAAAAGTGGAATTTGAATACAAAAGAAAAGGAAGTAGCTTCTACTTCCAATCTTAAACCTTCACAAGAGACCATTTTGCCAACTTCTTTAGATACGTCTTCAGCAAGTTTTGACATCGTGTCTTCCATGATGAAGACGAAGGTACATATATCTCAACTAGAGTATTTACAAGATCATCCAAAGTAGCTGGATAAAATCTTGAATGTTCTTAAAAAGAAGACTGTCGTTCAACCGATATTGCTTCAATCCTTAGTCCCTGCAGAAGAGAAGCCCAAGCCATTCTATATATCCTTATCTATAGGAGGTTTTAAGCTGAGCAATTGTATAATTGATAGTGGAGCTTCGGACAAAATTATGCCCTTACAAATTATGAACGCGTTGGGACTTTCATGCACCCCGACTCAGGAAAAGTGTTACTCACTTGAGTCCAAGCCGATGCCATTAGTCGGTCAACTCAAAGATGTGCAAGTAAGTCTAGCATCGTGTCCAGAGAAAAAGATCATGATGACTATCCCGGTGGCTAATATTCCTATCAGTTACGAGATGTTACTTAGTAGAAGTTTTTGCAAGGATCTTGGAGGAGAAATACAGATGGATTGGTCGTTCACGACAATCCCATTGAAGAAAGGCACTTTCAAGTTGGAACCGGAAACCAAATCAAAGTTCACAGTGGTGAAGTCCCAAGACCCACATGCTCAAGTGTTGTATCAAGACACAGGTCCAGGAACATATGCTATGGTGTCCGAAGTGACTAAAGATTGTCAGAATTTTGCACTTACCACATAATTGTCAAATGAAGAATCGAAGATGTGGACGATGCAGTTTGATGGTAGTTGTTAGAGCTCCGAGCTCGAGTAAAGAGTAGTAATTATCTCAGAAGATGGTTTATATCCTTTTTGCATACAAGTTGCAATTGATTGCACTAATATCTTGCTAGTGTAGAGCTTTTGTTGGGTCTCAAAAAGCGCCAAAGGATAGGGGATCAAGCTGCACTTCAAGTTGAAGGAGATCTGAGCTGATGATCGTTAAGCGGTCGAGAGAGTAGTTTCATGTAAGAAAAATCATCTCCAAAACTTCACGGTGAGAGGGTGTGGAATGCAATCAACGGTTTGATGCATTTAACATCAAACATATTTCAAGAATGAACAATAGCAAAGTTGATGCGCTGCGGTTCAGCCCATCTTTTATGCTAACTCGACTTTCGTCGGAACTCATTTTGATATTAGCAGGCTAATCCTATAGACCGCTGTTCGATAGTGGACAAGCGGCAAAGTCTTGATGACGATGAAGATATCGAAGAATTTCGTCATGAGGGGACAACACAAAATTGTTCTTTGAAGGAAGATTACCTTCTCACAAAGAGTCAATTGCTGAAGAATGCGAGGTTATAGAATCACGGAATCATACAATTGAAGGAAATCAGATTCCTAAAGTTTTTGTATCCTTAGAGGATATTTTTGACAGGCATGATCGCTACATCCAAGATCAGAAAAGGTCAAGGGTGAATACTTCATCAGAATATAATCAAGTCAACATAGGTACTGAAGAAAAGCCACGGCTTGTGAATTTGGGGAAATGTTGTACTCCTGAGGAGACTGAGAGGTTTATCGCCTTGTTCAAGCAGTACAAGGATGTTTTCGCCTGGTCATATGAAGATTTAAAGGTCTTCACACCCATTGAATTGTCTCACACAATTCCGCTGAAGTCTGATGTTAAGCCTTTCAGGCAGAAACAAAGACATTATAATCCGCGAATTCAAGATACTATCTACGCGGAGATTTAGAAGATGGTGGACTCAAGAATATTTTTTCCTATTCATCACTCCACCTGGGTGTCAAACATTGTTCCTGTTCGCAAGAAGAATGGAGAAATCAAAATTTGCGTTGATTTCAGGAACTTGAATCAATCATCCTTAAAGGACAACTATCCCTTACCTATCATGGAGCATACATTGCAGACAGTTACCAGATCAGAAATGCTATCACTTCTTGATGGTTTTTCTGGCTACAATCAGATTGCAGTGGCTGAGGAGGATCAGATCAAGACAGCTTTCACCACGCCATGGGGAACATTTGCTTACGAAAGGATGCCTTTTGGCCTTATCAACGTCGGTGCTACTTTTCAAAGAGCCATGGATTTAGCGTTTGGGGATCTTAGGAATAAGATCATAGTCGTCTATCTTGATGACTTAACCGTTTTTTCAGATAAACGGAGTGATCACTTTTCACATCTTGTGGAAGTGTTCGAGAGATGTAGGTATCATAAAATATCTTTGAATCCGAAGAAGACAATCTTTGTGGTGACGGAGGGCAAGTTACTTGGCCATATCGTTTCCAAAGAAGGTACTAGAATAGATCCGAATCGGGTGGATTCAATCAGAAACCTGTCTCTCCCTACAAGTAAAACGCAGGTGCACTCCTTTTTCGGTAAAGTTAACTTTATCCGAAGGTTCGTACCTGATTTCTCAGAGCTGACAAAGGAGATTTCAGCAATGATGAAGAAGACGTCTACTTTTGTGTGGACGAATGAAGGCAAACAGGCCTTTACCAAAAAAGCTATTGCAAACGCACCAGTGTTAGTTTGGCCTGACTTTCAGAAGGATTTTATCCTTTACTGTTATGCGTCAGAACACTCGTTGTCTGCCATTCTGACACAAAAGCTCAGCGAGGAGGGAGAATCTCCTATTGCTTTCATGAGTGCTAATTTTAAAGATGTTGAGATGCGTTATTCTCAGATTGAGAAGAATGCCTATGCTGTCGTCAGAGCTGTCAAGAACTTTAGATTTTATCTCTTGAATTCACATACAACGGTGTATGTCACCGATCCAGCAGTCAAAAGCATGCTTACCCAACAGGAGATGGGCACAAAAAGAGGGAATTGGATCGCGAAAGTTCAGGAATATGATTTGGAGATCAAACCAACCAAGCTTGTTCGCGGGCAAGGTCTTTGTCAGTTATTGGTGGAAGATGGAGATCGTAAATTCCAGAGCAATGGTGGAATTGGTTCAAAACAGGAAATTGAAGAGGACCTTCCTTTGGTCCTATTAGTTGATTCTGCGGAAGAATGGTACACACCTCTATGGTATTATTCAACATATGGTGAATGTCCATGTCACATGGACAAACAGCAAAAAAGAACATTGAAATTGAAAGCACAGAATTTCGTGCTTATTAACAACGTTCTGTACAAGCGTGGCCTTGATGGAACTTTTCTTCTATGCGTCGGTAGAGACCAGCAGCAGAAGTTGTTGGATGCGTTTCACAGTCAAGCATGCGGAGGACACTTTTCATCAAGGGTCACTGCATTCAAGATCTTGCGGGCACAGTACTATTGGCCTACTATGTTCCGCGACACATATGAATGGGTTCACAAATGTCAGTTATGTCAGCAGTTTGCTGGTAAAGTCAAATTGGCATCTCTCCCACTCAGGCCAGTGATCTTTGATGCTCCATTTCAACAATGGGGTATTGATTTCATAGGTCCTATCAATCCTAGTTCCAGCAAGGGGCATATGTATGTCCTTACAGCAACTAATTATTTTACAAAATGGGTTGAGGCAGTTCCTACAAAACGAGCTTCGTCCGAAGTAGTTTGCAGCTTTCTCAAAGAGAATATCACTTCTCGCTTCGGAGTTCCTCGGAAAATTGTGGCTGATAATGCAACTTCCTTCTCGTCAAAGGAGATTTTAAGGTTTTGTTTTGATCACGGCATCATGCTGTCTCATTCGTCAGATTATTATCCTCAGGGTAATGGATAGGCCGAATCATCCAATAAGAACATTGTCACAATTATACGCAAGTTAGTTGAGTCAAATCAACGAGCTTGGCATACTAAGTTATATGACGCCCTTTGGGCTGATCGTATAACTCCTAAAAGAGCTATTGGCACCTTGCCTTTTATACTTTTGTATGGTACAAAAGCTATTCTGCCAATTACCTTGGAGTTGTCTGCTTTACAGCTAGCATCTACAGTACAAGATGAAGAATTCAATGATCCTGTTCAGAAGCGGATGTTGCTCCTGAGGAAAGGACAGAGGTTGTTGATAAAATCACTCAGCATCAGGAAAGAGTTAAGAAAAATTTTCATAAGAAGGCTCATCACAGAGACTTTGAAGTCGGAGATCAAGTCCTTTTGTGGGACAAAAGGCATGAGCCAAAAGGAATACATGGAAAATTTGATTCCTTATGGTTAGAGCCCTTCCAGATCCATGAATCCGCTGGAGATAACACGTACATTCTTTCATATCAGGATGGAAGGCTCTTCCCGCTTCCTTATAGCGGGCAGTATCTTAAGCACTTCAACCCTTCGGGGGAGGAGTAATATTGTAAATACTTTGTAAGTACTTTTTTCGTTTTATCGTTATGTTATTTTGTGTTTCCCTGTTCTGTGATGTTTTTTCGTGTTTTAGGTGATTTAAGTAGTCTTGTTTTAGGTGATTCTTAGGTTAGGTGATTAGGAAACTCCAATATTTTAAGGTCATTAGGGAAAAGTCCTGACTCCAATGCCCAATTATAAATCACTGGTCTATGTAACACTGAGATTCTTAGGTTCTCCTATGTCGTAGGTATCCGACATGGTCACCAAACGGAGCCTAATGTTGTACCCAAACCAAAAATTTTTGCTTCATCAAGGCATTTTGCATGTAGTAGTCTAAACCTTACTAAAATGATGATTAATACAGTTTTTGGGCTATATCAAGCATGGAGTTTTGTTAATGTTTTGTCAATCAAAGGAAATTTCATTGATCAAAACCTGAATCAGAGACTTGGAACAAGGCATTTCACGGTGGACGAGAGTTTCACGACGACAATTATACTTTTGAATGGTCATTTCAGTGGCTAAAATAATGATTTCAATGGTCAATTCTTGAAGATTTCTCGAGGGAAAAAACAGAATTGCGCCCCTGTAGTCCAGGGGCGCCCTTCTTTTTGAAGGTCAAGATTTTGTTGAAAATGCTCATGAATACAGTCAATCTCTTCTAAATTAGTCTGCCTATCTGATGAGCTATCCAGCCAAGCTATATGAGACTCGAAGCTCCAGTTACTGGTGACAAAAGTTGAAGATCCCAAAGTTGCAGTTTGTAGAAGCTTGTTGTTTTACAGCTTTTGCGCCCCTATAGCTCAAGGGCGCATCTCCTTAAGAGGGGTCAAATCTTGGCATTTATGATGGTTGATGTAGTCAATCTCTTCACGACCAGTCTGTCTATCCAACGAGATATTAAACACGGTGATCTGAGGTCTGAGGCTTCGGCAGTCAGCAACAGAAGATGAGCTTATGAAGTGAGTTTATGTCACAAAGCTTCTTCAGATGATGAATTGTGCCCCTGTAGTTCAGGGGCGCCCTTCTAAATGACCCCTGAGATGTTTAAATTTGCAAACGAGGTCTTCTCGATATCTGTGCTACTCTAGCTTAGTTGCGCAACGCACCAACTTGCCTGTTAATCCGACATTCCGGGTTATCGTGGCAGGGTTTCTACCAAGCACGTAATTTCACGTGTGGACTGGCATAAAATTTTCAATTTATTTCTATAGACCAGGGGCGCCTAGCCTTTAGGCCTATCAGATGAGGTTGTTCGTTTTCAAAGTCTTCACGAGATTCGAGCATAATTACTTTATCTATCCAACGAGCCCAGCCGTCAACCTCCGGGATTTTTCAAACGCTCGTACAATCAAGGTCTTTGGTGAAATGCTGAAAAACGAAGAGAGTCCAGAAAATGGCTAAGTCTGGTCGTCTATTCCATCTTGGGAAAGGCGCCTTCCTTTTTAAGGTCTTAGAAGCAGTTTTCTTGCTTCGTTGCCTCCACTAACGTCTCTCGTAGGTCCTTCGGGTTACGCGTTGAGACAGACAGTGCTTCAATCGGATCATCCTAGCTCCAGATATTAGGGATCAAAAAGGGTCATCTGGTTGAGAGTTGTTCTTCTGTCAAAATGGAGTTTGAGCCTTTTCAGGCTAGGGGCGCCCTCACTTCTAAGGCCCTTAATGCAGTTGTCAGATGCCTTGTATACAGTTGTTGGATGCAGAATACTCCTAGTCATGTAGTGAGCTTGGTTGCCTGTCAGCAAGGTTCACCATTCGTCGTCAGCAGCCGTTTGAAGCGTCAGATGGCAGTTTGGGAAAATGGTTAAGTCTGGTGTCATAAAATGAATTTAATCAAGGGCGCCTAATTTTCTGAGGTGTTAATTGATGGATTTTGCAGTGACGAATCCCAACAAGCATTTATTCCTTGCTATGCAAGCTTCGCGATGAATACACCAGCTCAGTCACAGCCTCATTCGGTCACCCAGAAATCAGTGTCGAAGAGGGCCAGTTGTAACTTTGTAGTCAGCTACAAAGTAGGGAGTTAATAAAAAGTGCAATATCTTGAGCAAATGGACGCCTATGAGCTCAAATGATGACTTTTTGAAATCAGTGAAGTTTGTTGGTGAATCCTAAAGCTTCATTCGTTTTGTCAACTAAAGTTAAATAATTTTAATATTTATTATGCATATTTTCGCATTAAAATGGCGAATTTCTATAATTGGCACCATTGCAAATTGCATAATGAATATTTTATTATTATTTAAATTTCGAACTTCAAGTCAGTGGCAGTATAACTGAAAGGGGTCCAATCAAAAGACTTCTATTTTAGTCAGGGTTTTGAATCTTGCATTAAGCAAATGGTACAAATTTCCCTTATTTAAGAATGGCGCATATCATTTATTATTCACACAGTTTAAACAGAAATTCGCAATTCTTCAAGAACAGAGGCGAGTTTTCAGAGCAAAGACAAATTCATCATCAGCAATC
This sequence comes from Sequoia sempervirens, assembly GCA_007258455.2. NCBI lineage: Eukaryota > Viridiplantae > Streptophyta > Pinopsida > Cupressales > Cupressaceae > Sequoia > Sequoia sempervirens. The sequence goes on from VDFB02000003.1 coordinate 607,166,322, forward strand.
AAAGGCGATTTTACCAAACATATCTTTTTGCAGGTTAAAGTCCATAATCATCAACAGATTTGAAGAACAGGGGCGATTTTCATTGAAGAAGGAGCTTCCTAAAAACGTCTTTTTCCTCCTTGTTTCTCAAATTTCTCTCAAAATCCAATTTGCATGTTCCTAAAATTGGCGAATTTGACAAGTTTGATCATCTGGATCATTTTAATATAACTTCCTCGAATTAAAATCGTGCGTTTGATTTTTCAGGAATTTTTAACTTCAGAACATTCGTTCTTGAGTTTCTAATTTTCTCAACTGAAAACTCTTTCCATGGTCGAGTAGAGGTTAGATTTTCGCATTTCTGACGTTCTGGGTTGTCTTAGAATCTTCTTCTGGACAAAATCCATATCTCAGATTTTTCGCCGAAAATAACCCTTCAAAAGGCTATTTTTAGCCTCAGCAAGCTATTTTTAGCTTTCCAAAAATATTGTCAAAACATAGTCGAGTTCACAGTCAACAGGCGAGTTTTTCAGAATGCAGTACACTCAGCTCGAATACAGGACTAAAACAGTCCTTACTCATGAATTCATCGAGACAGTTGAGATGAATCTTCACAAGGTGCTGCCAGAGGTAGTTCTAGATCCAATCAAGATCAGAGATTCAATTATTCGAAACATTCAGCAATCCAGGTTACTGGAGGCCGCTTCCATACCTATCTTCGTTCATTGTATTGAGTTCGTGATGTCTTGTATTAAGCATTATAACTCTGTTACTCGTGAGATAGTGTCAGCAGATGGACGAGTCATTTGCAATCTCAAGCCTCTAGACGTTGAAAGAAGTTTCAGTATACCTCAGCACTCGAATAGTTTGATTATTTCTATGGAGCAGTGTGAGCAGGCATTCAATGCTGATGTGGGCAAGTCTCAGAATAAAATGGCAGAAAGATGGTTAAAACAAGCAAAGAATAGATTGCCAAAAATCGTGGGTCATGGTGAGTACAAGGATGAATACGCGATTCTAATCACACTCTTGAATCGTGTCTCAGGTCAGCCACATGCTAATGTTTTCCAGCCTTGGATGTATTACATTATTGGTCGCATCATATCTGGGCAGGAGCATTATGAGTGGGCATCCTTCATCAGCGATATTCTTCACAAGCAGATCACCGGTTTCATGGTTGCTCATGAGTTTCACATGTGTTCTTATCTCATGTATTTGATTGCTTATCAGGGTCAGTTCCGAGGATTAAACACTGTGGGCATTCTCAGTGTTCAGAAAGTCTATCAGTATTATGATCAGCTTGAGTTTACTAAGGCTGAACATCATTTCAAGCGTGTTCACGAGGCTTTCCTAACATACACAGTGAGAGACTTGGACCGGGAGTTGCACATTCGTATCTCGGCAGTTGCTAGGGCAGCGATGGATGGTTGGGCGGATTGGTTTATTCAGTTCCCAACTTATACCTACATCCGAGTATATGGATTCTTAGGAAATCCAGCTATGCTTCCACGTTATCCTTTAGATAAAACAATCTTTCTGGAATTCATGAGACAGTTCCATGATGCTCATCGTCTTTTGCGTCGCAAACATAAACTTTCTGCCAATTTTCCTTTTCAGTTTGGTATATATTGGTGTAGATCGGTTGTTGATGCCAAAACTGCAGGACAAGAGCTCGAGAAGTATCATCTCAAGTATCTTGTTGAAGCTCGTGATTATGATCTTTCAAGTCATTACACGGCTCGCCTTGGTGGTCGTGCATTTCATAAGCCTTCTATGGAGGATTATTGGGAAAATTGCGTGTATGACTTCGAGGTTCGCAGACGTAGTTACGGCCGTTTCTCTCTTTCACAAATTTTTGTTTTCTTGTCAGAAGATGTGGGAGGTTTATCAGATGATGAGGGAGAAGTCCTTCCTCAGTTTTTCAGAGAGCAGGTCGATACACAGCCGCTGCCAGCAATTGATTGGTACACTAAGGAGTACGCAACAGTAAAGGAGAGGTCAAGTAGAGTCATTCAGAACAGTATACTTTACCTCGATAGCAAGAAGACCAGGAGGGTAAGTGTGCCTACAACAAAGCCGCCAATGGTGAATCCTTCGCTACCTTCCTCGTCAAAACCTAAACAAAAGAAGAGGAGTAACCCTTCTAAGAAAGGTCAAACGCCAAATAATTCAAAAGGCAAGGCGCTTTTTACTGATACACATATGGAGCCTGATAGACAACCTATCACAGAGCCAGTTCAGAGTCCACCAGTGCTTGAGGTTCAGCCTCAAGTTCCTACACCAGTTTCAGAGCAGTCATCTTGGTGTACGTTTTATCATCCACCGAACACACAGAATAAAATGTCCAAAGACACTCTATCCTCTCTTGAAAAACCACCGCGTATGCTAAGATTGCGAGAAGATCATATGGCGATTCCAAGGTTTCTTTTGTCGGGTCTCGAAGTGTGGATAAGCTCAATGGCCGTTGTGATTTGCTGGTAATAAACAAGGGGACTTACGTTAAGGAAATCTTCACAAATTCAAGACTTAAGGAATTTATCATTAAAGGCTTTCTTCACTTAGGACTTTCAATATGGATCTCAAAAAATGGCAAAAGGATAAGGGTTTAGGAGAATCTAGTCTATGCCTAAGAACTTAAGAGACAGTAAGGATTCGGTGAAGGGGATAAACCACACTTTGTTTCGCCTCCTGCTGGACAACATACGCAAAATGGGTGCAATCTTCAAGGGATGTGATAAGAATTTTCAAACCTCGAATGAGGCTGAAGTTAAGCTTCCACAATTATAACCTCAGGCTAACTTTACGCATCGAATGCAAATCATCCATTCGAAGAAAGTATGAGCAATTCTTCACCATTGAATCAATACGATCAATCTCTCATTCAATTAACCAACTTTCAAAGCAAATTCTACTTAATCTAGTTCTAACTTTAATCTATGGCGGAAGAAGATATGCAACCTCGCTTACTATTTGACAATAAAAGTTGTTCAAAGCAAATCATGCATAAGAGCTTTTATTATTCGAAATAGTCTTAATGCAACAATCTCATTCTCTGTCTCCACACAAATGAAAGTGAGAGAGCATCAGTTTATATAGAGTTTCAGAAATCAAATGAAGGGCCGAGATTAAAACAATATCAACGGCCAAGATTATTACAACCCAACCCTAATTAGGATTGCCCAAAATAACAAGAGTTATCAACTAGTAATCAATCAGTAAAGTGGCAGTTGCAGCTATTATCTAGGAGAGGCGTCCTTATCCTTCTGAGCAACATTGCATTCGATGAATCTGGACACTACTGCGATGACTTCCTCCATTGTGACAGGTGGCAGCATGCTAATCCGGAATTCGAGTCCGTCCAACTTCTCAGCACATCTGGCAAAAGTATTTTCCCAATCTGCCTCCTGCTTCCCAAAATCATTTCGGATGGCTGAGAGTCTTGCCACTCTCGCAAAATCTTGTTTCAGAAATGGTCCAGTGGCCGAGAAGAAAGTCTCTTGAACTTTACGCTTCAACCTCTCCAACTCCATGTCGTTCTCCCGGACAATCTCACGGTCGAACACTTCTGCAGCTGTCATATAAATCTTCTCCTGGATTTATTTGACCTGCTGTTCAATTCTGAGCCCATCCACATTCGCCTTCTCCAAAACTTCTTCTCGTACAATCACTGCCCAAAACCAGTGATGGAAATCATATGCTACTCCTGCAGCAATCACCCTTCTATCAACCAACTCCTCCCTTGGAGTGCCTTTCAAGATCCTAAGGCTTGGAATAAGCCTCTCCTGCATATCCGAAATACATTCCCATGTCTCTGCCATATCCATAAGTCTGGAAAGAAAAGAAGAGGTCCGCCCATAGGCAAGTGCCAGTTTTTCCATGAATGAGGCCGCTTCCGTGCCTTCGCTCACCATCCAATCCTGAGCCTCCCTGGCTGTAACCATTCCGTGCTCTACATCTTTGGTCACTTCCTGCGATGAATTGAGGAGGAGAGGAGCTGCCGCATTACCCTGATCAAGTGGCTGAGTCAAATGCTGTATGTATTCCTTAAGGCGTTCAACCTCCTTTTTATATTCTTTCTTCTTAGCCACTTCTTTTTCCAATCTCGCTTTGATGGTCGAGACGGAATTATCTAATTCCTCTACTTCTTGGCCTTTTGAGGTTGGGCCAAGATCTACAGTGGTTATAGCATACTCTTGAGGAGTAATCTCGTCTTGTGGCTTGTCCACTGTGGGTACTGCAATGTGCACGGAACGGCTGCCTGTCTCGTCCCTTTGAATAGTAGAGAATTTTTTGGCAGGCCTTTTGACTGCAACTTGCTCCAACCTCGCCAAGAAATCTGTAGTATCATCCTCCTCTTGAGCTTCTACAGGTTGTTGAATCTTCATTCTTTCTATCAGCCAATCTGGAATGGTCGGCTGCTCAACCCCATCTTCTACCTAAACCTCTTCCTCATTCGGAACATCCACAACCTCCCTGAGAGCAGAAATCATTCCCTCCTCGAAGTCATTATTCCGGACTTCTATCTCATTGTCTGAACCAAGTATTTCCGTGCCTGTAGGTGACAAGGGCTCCTCATCATCCAGCTGAATAGGTTCATCGTTCTCTTCCTGAATTGTAGGAGGTACAATTATTTCCACCAAGGACTCATCTATGGTAGCCATCAGCTCGTCAATATTCCGGGATGCTGATGAACGAGATGGTTCTCCCCTTTGTCTTTTGGAAGCAGGCTCTGCACTCGGAACTATTTCCTTCCTTTTCTCTCCAATCCCAACCAAGTCCTGATGGGAAGCACCGGCATTGGAAGAATATGACTCTGTTTCGCTCAGTAGATCATACATGAGCGTTACTCTTCTCTGCCTCATTTCTTAGACATGATGGTCAACCCACCACTGAGAATACTTGACTACTGGCCTCATTAGCATTGCTAAGTCCGCAAGCTCAGGTTCTGACCATTTCACAGGAGGAAGGGGTCGACTCTCCTAGAAACGTGGCTGGATATAGTTCCCATCATCTTGTAACTGATCAGGTATCCGGCAGAACTCAATTGCCCTCATGAAGTCTAGTGACATTCTGGACCACAATCTCCATCTGACTTCATACTCATCGGCGGCATCAGCCCAGAAGTCTTCCAGTTCCACTCTGTGCTTGTACCTTCTCCCCTCTACTGTCCGAATATTATGATGTGGGTCAAAGTTGACCCTGGACTTGTAGGCTGTAAATGGGTACCACTGGATTTCCAATCTAGCACTTTCAGCTGCCTGTGAGGATGGACAAGATTCCAACATATTCCCGATGAACAATGGGAATGTGATAAATGCCTTCTTGGTTGGCCTCTGGATATTCTGATATTCCTCTAGTTGCCTCAGGACTTCGAGCAAAACCATCCGATTTGTCGGATAAATGGGCAACTTATAGGGATTTCCAGTAAATCCCTGGATCCTGATATATGTAAATTTTGGGAATTGGTTGAACCAGGACCCATATCTACTAATTAGACTCTTCGCCTCATGACTCAACCTCTGATGTATTCCCCCTTGGAGCGTTCTGGTGATATGCATTAAGAATGCATCATGTGCCCTTCTGAAATGAGACTTCTCCTTCAACTGGAGTTGCGGGTAACAATCGTACGGTCTGAGTTCGTTTTCTCCGCTGCCAACTTTTCCTCTGCAAGTTAGTCCTGGATACTTATATGATCTGGCCAACAAGTAGACAACATACGAGCTCATATGGAAAGACTTAGTCTCTTCCAGATTGATTAATTGCTCGTGGAGATTGTCACTTATCATCCGTGACCAATTGAACATTTTCACGCCAGAAGTGATCTCATCTATGAAATAGTACATCCAGCTCTCAAAAAATGCACCCTGCGGGTTGCCAGCTATTCTGTTCAGCATCAATATGATATCTCCAAAATCTTCTTTGAAGTCCATCTGGCGAGGTCTTTTGGGCATCTTCTTTATTGATGGTTGCGGTTTGTCCAGCCATGCCTTGTTAACAATTGTAGTGCATAAGTCCGGTTGGCTGTCATATAACCTTTTGGCCTCCTCCTTGGTCTTATAGACCATCCGTGAATGCTCTGGGATGTCGAAGGTTTCTTGGATTGCCATCTCGCCTAAGTGTGTCAAAATTCTGCCATCCGGTGCAATGATCTGCCTCTTTTGAGCATCATAGTGGATAGCACATTCCACCATCAATTCCGCACAATCTTTTGCAGGCGGGAATCCTGCTGCCTGAAAAATCCCGTTTCTAATCATCCGCCTGGCTATTGGTGTTGGCAGTCCATTCTGTCCATATACTCTTCTTTTGAACTCATCAAAGTCGACATTCGAGATCGGTGTCTACGACATTCTTCCATTTTGAATTGATTTTAGTCTCCCGTTGGGTACCTTTGCTGGCGAACTTCATTTTTGCCGGTCTCTTTGATGATTCGCCGATAGTGGTCATCAACCTGCAGTCATAAAATTAACATTAATATGGAGACTTTTTAAATTAATTTATTCTCATGCCTTGGATTTGGAAATTTACTTTCAGCTGGTTAAATAATTAAATTGCTGCGAAAAGCACGCTGAAAATAAATGGATGAAGTTAAAATTTTAGCCAGAACTTTTGCCAAGATGAAAGGACAGAAGAAGAATGGCGAATCAACTTGACTGAACATCAAACCTCAGAAAAAGACTGCTGGCTGCAAATCAGATTTAAATTCTGATAATTTAAAAGAAGAAGTGCGCCCCTCTTGCACAGAAGAATTTCAACTTCCAATAAATCTTTTTTCTTTCCTGCGAAAATTCTTCCTCAGCATAACTTTACTTCTCTCTATGGAAAATTCGATCTTGCTTATTGAATAATCAACTGCCTGATAATTTCGAGAGAGATCAAATTTCTCTTCAGCTGTGTGTGAAAAAATGAGTTGCTGAAACTCATTATAATGCTGAAGGATTTAATTTATTTAGCAACTACCTTCTTGTTTCTCGATCTCGATTTGTTTTCATTTATTCAAACAAGCAAGTTTCCTTTATTTTTCAAAAAAGAATCCATCTCAAGTTTATCCGGGCAAATCTTATTGATCTTCAAAAATTCAATTTTTTGCTTGAATGTTTATCTTTGATTTTTCGAATTTTGAAAGAAAACATTAAATATTTAATTAAATTCGACCCTTCCAAGTTTTAAATTCATGGTGAATTTAATTTTGCCCTTCTAACTCCCGTCTGGCGCATTCGATTTTGTCCAAGGCATTTAAATTTCCGAGTAGTTGAGAATAAATCATTAAAATATTAAAATATTTTAATTTATTCCAACCCGTTCGTTTTGGACCCATGGCTATTTCGATTTTCTCTTCATTTTTTCTCAGCTAAAAGTGTATTTTCCAATTTTATTCCCAATTTCGTCTAGCCAAGTCAAAACTTAAGCCATTCCATCGACAATTGTTATGCCAGATCCCTATTTTTCTTTGCCATAGCCATCTTTTAATAGCATTGAGCCTATTTTCTTCTACCAAAGTCAAATTTTCTCTTGCTCAGTCGAATTTTTCTAGGCAAAATCCTTGTCTGGATGCCTTCATTAGGCGAATTTCCTTGACGCTCGACAAATTCTTCTTCCTTCTGGCCAAGGGCGATCCTTCCTCTCTTTGATTTGCGCATCTTTCTCTGTATACTCAGCCAACTTTTCTTCTAGACATTCAGGACTTTAGGCGAAATTCAAATCTCTCTTCACTTTTGTGCTAGGCACACTTCATTTTATTCTTTTCCATAGCCTAATTTCTTTAGCACTTGTCCTTTCAAACTTAGCACTTAACCTCTTGAAAACGTCATAACACTTAGCCAAAAACTTCAACTTTTCATCCTTTGGCCTCTATACTTAGGCAAATTTTCAAATTTGTCTTGGCTAAGTACCAAACACTTAGCAAAAATCAATTTCTTTTCCTCTTCATAGACCATGGCGGACTTTCCAACCTTTTTGGACAAGCATCTTGGTTGTCCCTCTTTTCTAGGGCGGACTTCAAAGAAGTCTAGACATGTGAGGGCGGACTTTGGATGGTCTTTGCATCATCTCTCTTGAACATGGCGGACTTCTAAAGCTCTTAGCATTTGCCTTAATACTTTATCCTTTGGAAATGATTCTCCACCTTTCTAGGCTCTTACACTTAGCAAATTTTCGAAATTCTCCTTGCTAGGCACCAAGACTTAGTGAAATTTTTGATTTTTTTCCTTCTCATGTGCCTAGGCGGACTTTCCAACCTCTTGGCATGTGCATGGCGGACTTCCAAAGATTTTGGCACTTCCTTTCAAGTGGATGGCGGACTTTGGAGGGGGTTAGGACATTGAGGGCGGACTTCATCTTAGTCTTGGACATTCCTTACTGAGTGCTGGGCGGACTTTCAAACCCTTTGGCATGTGCATGGTGGACTTTGAAGAGTCCTTGACATTTTCCTTTCACTACTGGGCGGACTTCCAAGGATGCTAGACAAGTGCAAGGCGGACTTTCTATGTTCTTTTCCATTTTTCCTTAGTGCTGGGCAGACTTCACAAGCTTCCAGACATCTTCCTCTTGGCATTTTTCTCCTTGGAAATGGCGAATTTCAGACTTAACCAGATTTTTCATGAATTTCATCCTTTTTGAGTTGATTTTCTGTGATTTTGTGCTTCAGATCTGACTGGTTTTGACTGATTTTTCCAGAATCTGGTCTGATTTTTCATGCTTTTGATACTTTTTCTCATGCTTTTTACTTTGTTTTTCCAGATTTTTCAATGATTTTTCAATTTTCTATTTGATTTTCTGAGTGATTTTTCGATTTTTTTGGACTTCCGAGTGGATTTTTGGAATTCGAGACCTTTCTAAATATAGAAACTTTCCAAAAATAGCAACTTTCTAAAAATAGAAAAAGCAAAACCCTAAAAAATAGGGAACCCTGTTTGGTCCAAAAATGCCAAAAATGAAAAAGCGAAAAAGCAAGATTTCCTAAAAAGTAGGAAATCTCAGAATTGGCCGAATTCACAGGCGATCTTCGTTTCTTGGGCCTTCTGAGCATTTCCATGACGTCTACGCACTGATTCAAGCATGAATTATTGACTTGGCTTGGGTAACTCTCGGCAAACTCACAGAGCCAGTTCAGAGTCCACCAGTGCCTGAGGTTCAGCCCCAAGTTCCTACACCAGTTTCAGAGCAGTCACCAGTCCCGATTCGCATTGAATTGGATTTAGACTCGCCATCTTGCAGTCATTCCTCTACACATTCACTTTCGTCGCAACCTCCTGTTGCTAGTATAGACCCTTCCAGTAGCATTAGCTGAGACCAATCTTGGATCGAAGCTCAGTTGGGAAGGAAGAGGAGGCAGCCATCCTATGTCCTTAATCATTCCAATTTTGATCAGGTTTACCAGGATGCGCCAGACAAGAGGGTCAAGAACATGGTCCAAGTAAGAGAGGAATACTGACATGGAGATCGTCGTCGAGACTGCTATACCTCCACAGGGGAAGAGCTTGGACGAGTTGGAATCTCAGGACTTTGAGGTTATTACAGTCAACCTTGGTCATAGCACATGCCAGACTCAGGTTGATCTCCTACAGATTGCTACAGACAGTGCCAGGGATAGAATGCTAAAAGATGGAGAAGATAAGACAGCCCTCAAGGCTGAAATCAAACAGCTTCGTCAGTATATTTCTAGCCTTGTACATAGGCCAGATGCCATTACCTCACTCCCACTGATGCTTGAGCCTCCAGTAGAACAAGGTCAACTCAATCACTTAGTTGCATATGGCAAGCGTTTGGATGAGTGGGAGGAGGATTTCATTGCTAGAGGTCATTCTATGCTTACAGAGTTATATCAATTGCGGTATAATGCACGAGAGCTCCGTCTTCGTCTCCAGGATGAGGAGCAAGACATGGCAATTAACAGACCCCGGGATGAGATTATGATTGCTCACCTGAGTATGGCATATGAATAAGTCACAGATGCAGAGGATAGAGAAGCTATCTACTCTTGGAAAACACAGTTGGTTTTCAAGGCAAAGATAGAGAAGACTATGGCATCAGAGTTGGCTGAGAGTAGAGAGCACGTCACTAGTGCACTCCGGTTTGTGAGGACTCTAGTATCTCGCTTACCGTGTTGATATCAGATTGAGGGTGGTGCCTATGTTGAGCTTACTGATGTACAGTCAGAGCTCCAGGCACTCATTCATACTATTTTCAATGGGTAGACCGTTGGCGCTAAGATTAATCAGCTTACAGTCATGTCAGCGTTGTTCGATGAAGCAACAAGGAGTAGGGGCGAACTTCAGTCCCAGATCACAGCTGGTGAGGACATGCTGCGCAGGCATAGCATTCTTCGACAGAGTATCAGAGCTCCAGATAGTGATGCAGTTAACAATCTCGTTGAGGGATTGCTTGCTCGAGATCACGACTAGTAGACTTCAGTTCCCACCTCTCAGAATAGACTTTATACACAAGAGTTAACTTGGCGTTACCCTTTTCAAGTTAACTCGTTGTTTCATCACATGCATATCTATTATGAGATCAGCTTTATTCACTTGGAGTTTCATTTAGGGTTTACGTTAACTGATGGTAGTGTTCCAGTTAACATGCTTTCAATAAGGACGTGCATGCTTGCACATTGTCCATTTTTAGATTAGATGTTTCGGTTAACTGATGGTAGTTTTCCAATTAACTGTATAGTTTACTTTATTAGGGCTTAGCAATAAATCTTGCATGCATTGCAAGACTGTAGTTGACTCAAGGTGATTTTAGGGTTCCCTACACCTTTCGATGTCTATAAATACGAGCTTTTGCTCATTTGTACATAACTTTTGCACGAGAGAGAAATATATGCTATGCCTACTTTGCCCTCAATATTGCTCATTCTGTATCTGTTCATGCGTTTTTACTATTATGATGAATTGTTATGCCACATAGGGTTTCATGCAATTATAATGGTGAATTCTTTCCTTAGTTAGATCAAATCTGTTTTGTGTTCAATAAACTTGTTCAGATTGAGATGATAGTTGTGCCACATTGCCTTCAAGTAGAGAATCTGTTCTTGGTTATCATGTGATGTGTATGAATAATAAACTTTTCAGATTGAGTTGATAGATGTGCCACATTGCCTTCAAGTTAAGAATCTGTATTTAGTTTATCGTATATTGTTGTTTCCAATAAACTAGTTTAGATTGAGCTGATAGATGTGCCACCTTGCCTTCAAGTTGAGAATCTATACTTGTTTATCGTCAGATAGTTATCCTTGCTCCTTTTCCTCATGCTCTGTTTTCTTAAGGAAACTGGATAGATTTTAAATAATTAAGCCTAGTTGTAGTTAGTAATCTCCGAAACCAGAAAATACTTAGCTGCAACCTATAGAGTTTTCGTGAAAGCCTTGTACCTCTACAGCTGAGACAAAAAGACAGGAGATAGTTTAGATTACTTTTCCCTTTCCAAAGCATTTTTGTTAAGCACAACGAGGGAGCTTCCCCTCCTAATTTGAAGAGCACTCATTGCGTAGTGTGCATAGCTGTCCGTACCAAGTTATACTCCAGAGGTGTTAGTTGTTACACCAACAAATTCTTAATAATTATCACATGTATTTTACATTAATTATTCACGTTTATTTAAATAACATTACATCTTGTAAATTATCTTAATTCTAATGTTTAATCAATTAAATCCACTACTAATACTTAAATAACTTTGGGAGAAAAGTGACATTACAATGAGGATTGTTATTTGTTATACCATTGAAGGGTGCACTAAAACAAGGCCTCCACAAACTCCATGGACTTCTTGTCAATGTCATTCGACCTTTAGTGTGCCAAATGGTTCCCACTTATTACATGCATTTTTGCATCTTCATAATCCTTGTATTCAAGGCGAGAAATTCACTCATACCACCAATTATGCATAATTGTGTGGGTGCAGCAATATTGATGGTGTTGGCATGTTTTGATTGTGATTCTAATTCTAGTTTTTGTTAGACACACCACCTTTCTTTGTTTTTCCTCTTGATTGTTTTGAAGGTCTCTAATCTGCAAACTCTCTTCAACAAACAATCGTTTCCCTGAACAGCAATATTCTGCCATCCTCGGCAAAACTTCTTAGTCTACTTCTCATCTAAGAAACATGAACAAGATGGAACCTCTAATAAGAGTTCAAAATTTCGCTTTCCCTTTTGACCATGTATCTTCTATATGTTTCGATATTCTTTGGGTTCATAACTCTTCGTTGCTTGTACCCATGGACACCAACTACTTGGTTGAGAATTTCCCATGAGATATTTGACTACTTGGCCTTCAAGAAGAACTTCCTTTTTGGCTGCCCTCACCCTTTACAAAGTCTCTTAGCACTCTCTTACACTTTTCCAACTAGTTCAAACTCTTGAGCACCAACACCCCCAATCTCTATCTATCATCATAGACTACAAAGCTTTTCATCTACTAATTTTCAATTCTGATCGATCCATAAAATGTTGGAGAAATTCTCCTAGCAATAAACAATAATGGGTTTCCATTTGTCAACTCTACAGAACACTTCAAACAAATGTTCTCCTAACTCTACTAGCTTATCAATTTGATATGTTGTGAATAGTTGGGACAACATCAAAAACATACTGTAAAATAAACCACTCACAAACACTAAGACACATGGTTACACTTGGAGAAACCTTCAAAACGGAAGAAAACCACAAAAGAGTGAGCCCATGCTCCTCATGCAACTAGTCTTCCTATTAATTACAAGTGTTCACAATGCCTCTAGGGTGAAAATGAGTTTGACAACATGTATAACCAGCTCAAACACCTGTACAATGGTCTCTAGACCATGAAAATGTTCTGACATTTACTATAGTCAAAATTTGAACTAAATGAAGGTATGAATGAGACCCAATCCCTCTCCAATGTGCTTTGTGTATTCTTATGCCTTCCTCATGTCCTTCCTTGGCACCAAAAGGAAGTAGAAATATCGGGGAGGCAAAATGAAACATAAAAACCTTTCATATTATATGTTCTATCCCAATTGTATTGTAATCATTGCTTGTCATTAACATTGATTACAAAAACGTTGCTTATAAAAACAATCAATCTTGAAACCACTAGGATAGTGGTGATATTACTACTTGTTACAAACCAGCATTTTCATCACCATTCAAAGTTCTCTCAAAATGACCATTTGAGCCCCAACTCCAAGACATCCTTGAAATTCTTTGGGTCACCCCAAGTCTATCTCTAATCTAAGACCAAACTTCATGGCAACAAAATGCAACGAAACACAATGAAATAAATCAAAAACCTATTTCCATGGTCTTAGACAACTCCATAACTGAAAATGGGAACTTTTGATCCATTTTCAAACCACCCCTCCCCACAAAGGAGGCTTTTGGTCACCAAAAGTTCAAAGACTCAACAAGTGAGGAAATTTCTCCCCACATCTTCTTTAGAAAACCACTTGGCTTTTTTTGGTAATTGCCTCTTCAACCCCACTAACCATGTCTCACTCCCTCCTCTTCTTGTCTTTCTCACCTTCTATCTAGAACCACATCACCCTTCATCTCTTGCAGGCTACTTGGAGCTAGGTCATTAGTGAAAAGTAATAAAAGTTCCTCTTAATCCAACATCAAAGGCTCAAACAAACAAAGTTTGTCAACATTGATGGAAAAGTACATCTTTATGTAGGGAGTCAAGTCTAATAAAAAAGCACTTTCTCTTGCTTGTTACAAAATCTGAAACATGCCATACCTTATTGGCTTAAGCTTCTTAGCTAGTCCTTGAAGTTTCTCTTTGCCTTAGTACACCTAAACAAGATCAACAACCTAAAACTTGAGCTCCACTCTATGTTGGTCATGTCGCTCTTGTACTTAGTTTGAGACTCTTTCAACTTCTACACTTAGAGATATATTTGCCAAACCTTGTTGATGAATTGTTCAGCCTTTCGGACCTTTGAGTCCACATTTTCCAGCCCTTCTCTTGAATGTCCCATAACAATATCAGTAGGACTAGGAGGAAAATGACCAAAGCATGTCTCAAATGGTGTCAATATTGTGAATGCATGGACTACCCTAATGTACAAATGTTGAATGTATGCCAAATTCTCATCCCAAGACTTCAAATACTTCTGATTATAGCCCTTTAAGAGTTGTACCAAGCTGTGGTTCACTACTTCAATCTGCCCATCACTTTGAGGATGAAAAGCAGTGGAGCATTTCAAATGAGAATCCATTTCTCCCAAAGCATGCACCAGAACTTCCCTGAATTGTGTATATGTATCTAATATAATTCTTTTGGGAAGACCAAAGTAAACCCACAAATAATTGAAAAATAGTTCAAGTGCATTGCTGCCCTTAAGATTCTTTTTGCATTGAATGAGTGCACTGTTAAATTTAGTGATCAGATAAGTGCACAGAAAATTAATTCAAGCAAGTTCGATTATTCATTTATACAAGTGCGAATTCTTCAAAGAGCAGTGCGAATTCTTCTAAGAGTATTTGCAAATTCATCAAGGGCAGAATTGGATACTGTGAAGTACAGATTATTATCTGCTTCTGCATCTTGTGTAGGAGCTGAAGGTTGGCCTTGTTATTGGCCTCATTGTAAAGTGAATTGTTGCCTCTATTTATATATATAAGTGAGATCTTTGTTGCTGGGTTTTTCTCCCTCAAGAGGAGGGTTTTCCCAGGGTATCTGCTGTGTTATTGTGTCTGATTTTGAATTAATTTTCTGTGCACTTATCTGATCACTAAATTTAACATGGTATCAGAGCGGGTGTGAAAAAGATCGTGATTAGATTCGTGCTTTCACAGCATTACTCTATTCTTTGTTGAAGGTTCTTGTCTATCTACATCATTTAAGATGGTGAACGGATTGAAGATCGAGGATAGACTCGATGGAGCTTCAAACTACACCTCATGGAGATTCCGAATCATGCTTACATTAGAGGAGAATGATTTGGTTGAATTTGCGGAGACCAAGGTTCCCGAACCTGAAGAGGAAGAAGAGAAGCTGCAATGGAGGAAGAAAGATATCAAAGCAAAGAAGTTGCTAGTTGACTCCGTTAAAGACCACATCGTCCCTATTGTTTCTAAGTTGAAGACTGCGAGGGAGATGTTCAAAACCTTGGAAGAAATGTATGAAATCAACAACACCAGCCGGGCTCTTGCGCTGAAGCAACAACTTCATCATGTGAAGATGACGAAAGGAGAGACCGTGATCGCCTACTTCATGAGGATTGCAGAATTGAGGGATCAGCTCTCCACAATTGGCCATATGGTTGAAGATAAAGATTTGACAATGCTTGCACTCAACGGCTTGCCATTATCTTGGGAGTCCTATATTCAAGGAATTAGTGCGAGGTCTAAACTCCCGAAGTTTGATCGTTTGAGGGCCGATTGCATCCAAGAGGAATCAAGGTTGATGGCTAGAGGTGTTGGTCCAAGTTCTTCTAATCAAGAAATCCATGTTCTTGCAGCCCAAGCTTCGAAGAAGAAAGGAAAAGGTGGAAAGAAGGGTCACTTCAAGAGGAATCGTGATAAAGGAAATGATGATGCTCCCCCTTCCAAGAAGAAGCGAGACTTGTCTAAAATTCAATGCTTTAGGTGTGACAAGTTTGGTCATTTTGCCAAACATTGCCCTGACAGACCTAAGCATCAAGCCTCTGTTGCAGATGTAGAGAATGTTTCTCCTCAGAAGGATGAATATCTGTTTTGCTCAGCCTTGTCAAGCAATGTTGCCACCGACACCAACACATGGCTGATTGACAGTGGTGCTTCTCGTCACATCACCGGGTTCAAGGAGCACTTATCAAGCTTGGTGAAGAAAGACTCTTTGGAACAAGTTATCATTGGAGATGATGCTAGTTACACCGTGAAAGGGATTGGGACCTCTACTCTCCATTTGGATTCAGGCATCACACTTCAGTTGAGCAATGTTCTTTATGTTCCGGGGATCAAGCGCAATCTCATCTCTATTTCAGCCCTAGAAGATAAAGGATATCAAATTGCCTTCTCAAAAGGCAAAGTTCTTGTATGGATGGAGAACTCTAGCTTCAAGGATGCTCAAGTTATTGGAGTTAGACATGAAAGTCTTTACAGGGTTTGCACTCGTCCTCTACAAGCCTTGGTTCATGATACTTCTTCTCTATGTGATCTTTGGCATCGAAGATTGGCGCATCTACACTTCCGTGCCTTGCCTATTATGGAGAAGATGGTGACAGGTCTACCTAAGTTCGACAAGGAGCATGAAGGCACTTGCAAGGGATGCGCTCTAGGTAAGAATGTAAAAGCCACCTTTCATAGTAGTGAAAATAGATCTAAGAGTATTTTAGATCTCATCCATTCAGATTTATGTGGTCCTATGTCTGTTCCGTCTTCGAGCGGATTTTTGTATTATGTACTGTTTATTGATGATCACTCTAGGAAGACTTGGATTTATTTCTTGAGGTCTAAAGAGTCTGAGGAAGTATTAGCTAGATTTAAGGAGTTCAAAGCCTTAGTAGAAAATCTTTCTGGTAAAAGAATTAAGGTCCTTAGATCTGACAATGGTGGAGAATACACCTCTGGTAGTTTTCTAGACTTTTGTATTAATGCAAGGATTAAGAGGGAGTTCTGTGTTCCCTATAATCCTCAGCAGAATGGTGTTGCAGAAAGAAAGAACAGGACAATCATGGAAGCAGCAAAGGCCATGATTCATGATCAAGATTTGCAGACTTTCTTATGGGTAGAAGCCTCCAGGACAGCTGTATATGTGCAGAACAGAAGTCCTCACAAGGTCTTGGAGAATATAACTCCGGAAGAAGCCTTCACAGGGAAGAAGCCTGAAGTCAGTCACTTAAGAATCTTTGGATGTCCTGTTTATATCCATGTTCCGAAGGAGAAGAGAACTAAGTTGGAGCCTTCTGGCAAGAAGGGCATCTTTGTGGGCTACAGCGAGACATCTAAAGCCTACAGAATTTACATTCCAGGACAAAAGTTGATCGAGATCAGTAGGGATGTTACTTTTGAGGAAGACATTGCATTTAGGAGATCCAAGGGCACTCACATGGAGTTCAATAACGAAGAGTCTCCTCAGGATATGGAAGTTGACCATACTCCTGAGATTCAGAGGGAGACTGTTGAACCAAAAGAAGATGCTGATCCTGTTGAACCCTTGGAGCCTACTGATGGGCCTACTGACATTGTCATTAGAAGAAAGAGACCTCTATGGGCTAGGCGTACTATGCAAGAGGCAGAAAGCTTTGCAGCTCCTAGAGGCACATTCAGAGAAAGTAAAAGGCCTCATAAGTTCTTCAATTATGTTGCCTTGATGAGTCAGATTATTGATTCAGAGCCTTCATGTCTTGAAGAAGCATCCAGTCATCAGGTTTGGAGAGATGCAAGGACAGAGGAGTATCAATCAATTCTGAAGAATGATGTTTGGGACATTGTTCCTAGACCTAAGAGCAAATCAGTGGTATCTTCGAAATGGCTCTTCAAAATCAAGCATGTTGGAGATGGGAGCATTGAGAAGTATAAGGCAAGATTTGTGGCTTGAGGGTTTTCTCAGAAAGAGGGAGTTGATTACGAAGAAACATTTGCTCCTGTTGCTCGTTACACTTCTGTTAGAACTATCATTGCCATTGCTGCATCGAGAGGATGGAAGATCCATCAGATGGACGTAAAGACAGCTTTTCTCAATGGTGTAATTGAGGAAGAAGTTTACATCGAGCAACCTGATGGTTTTGAAGTTCATGGGAAGGAGTCACGTGTGTGTAAGCTGAAGAAGGCCTTGTATGGTCTTAAGCAGGCTCCTCGTGCTTGGTACGAAAGGATTGATCGGTACCTATCTAGTTTGGGCTTCTTGAAGAATGATGCTGATTCAAATCTCTACTTCAAGGTAATCAATGGTGATGCATTAATATTGGCTTTATATGTTGATGATTTGATCCTTACTGGAGAAGATCACCTGATTCTCGAGTGCAAGAAGGAGTTGACTTCAGAATTTGAGATGAAGGACCTTGGGCTCATGCATTACTTCCTTGGTTTAGAAGTCTGGAGCCAGATGAGATGATTCTAAGTCAAGGAAAGTACACCATTGATATACTTAAGAGATTTGGCATGATGGATTGCAAATCCATGTCTACACCTATGGAGACCAACCTACATAAGTTGAAGGAGGCTGCAGCTAATTCAGACTTGGTGGATCCTACATTGTACAGACAGTTGATTGGGTCTCGATGTATCCGGTTAACACTAGACCGATATTTGCTATGCGTGAGTGCACTTAGCCGTTTATGTGTGATCCGAGACGATACATCTTGTTGCAGCTAAACATATCTTGAGATACTTGCGTGGCACAATTGGATATGGGTTGAGGTATACGGATGCACTTGGAGTTACATGGTTTTGATTATTACAAGGGGTGTGTCCATCGAAGAGCACCTTATTTTTATTGCTATGATTTTCGTGCGAGAGCCATCTACATTGAGTACAACAAAGGCCGAGTACATTGCAGCTTGTATGGCAACTCGGGAAGCAGTGTGGCTTCGTAAGCTCCTTACAGGATTGTTTGGACAATCAATGGATCCTACCATCATCCATTGTGATAATCAGAGTTGCGTGAAGCTTTCTGTCAATCCTGTGTTTCATGACAGA
The DNA here is from genome assembly GCA_007258455.2 of Sequoia sempervirens. Lineage (NCBI taxonomy): Eukaryota > Viridiplantae > Streptophyta > Pinopsida > Cupressales > Cupressaceae > Sequoia > Sequoia sempervirens. The sequence continues at coordinate 607,184,899 of VDFB02000003.1, forward strand.
ACGAAGCATGTTGAGATCAAGTACCACTACATCAAAGATATGGTACTGCGGAAGGCTGTACAGTTAAGGTACATCAGCATTGATGAGCAGACGCAGATATTCTCACCAAGCCTCTCTCCAGGATAAAGTTTGTATACTTTCGAGATAAGCTTGGTATGGTGAAGAATCCAGCCTCTATTGAGAAAGAGTCTCAGTATCAGTGAGCCATTCTATGAGTCCTTCTCTACGAGAGAAGTTCGAGGTGATATTCATCTGTTACCATAGTACGGTTGTAGCCATTATGGTAGATATCGTGTTGAGGCGATATCCAATATCACGTTGAGGTGATATTTATCTTTTACCATAGTATGGTTGTAGCCATTATGGTAGATATCGTGTTGAGGCAATATCCAATATCACGTTGAGGTGATATTCCTTTGTTCACCATAGCATGGTTGTAGCCATTATGGTTGATATCGTATTGAGGCGATATCTGACATCACGATGAGGTGATATGTCTTGAGCAGCTGGAAGTATGCTCCTTAGCTGAGAGGGAGTGTTAATGATTACATGCAGCGTCGTAGCAACTTCCAGCGATATCATTACTATGGATAAATTAAATAATATCTCTCAAGCTAATTAATTTTTCATGAATCAAAAGGCACGATTTATAAAGTCATTTCGATTTGTTAATGAAGATAAATATTAAATGAAGAGTCATCATCATTTATCAAAGATTAAATATTTATCAAGAGGGTTTTCCCAAGGTATCTGCTGTGTTATTGTGTCTGATTTTGAATTAATTTTCTGTGCACTTATCTGATCACTAAATTTAACATGCACATCTTACTAAATCGATCCATCGCCACAAACAAGTAGTCACCCCTTCTTTAGGACATAGATAAACATAATACAAATTCCATGAAGATGCTATCTCGTGGCCTTGTAGGTACGAGTAGTGATTGGTGCAATCCCAACTTCCTATTAGCTGGCTTGCTTATACAACACAACTTGCTACTATTAGGAAACTACTAATAATCTAAAGAGAAGAACTATGCTGAATAGGTCAAAGAATGAAAAGTAATTCAACAGAATGACAAATCAAAGCATATACAAGTTGAAACACTGAATTTCACCCAGGAAACCTTTTTGTGAAAAAACCCAACAACAAATGCAACACCATTGATATATTGTATAAAGGACAAGATATCAATATACAAAGAATTTCACTTGTGTTCAAACAATTTATTTTCCTTGTCAAATCCAACAGCCTGCACTTTCAGAGATCCCGTCCTCAATACAACAATCAATCTCAGAGAAACACATCTCAATGAATAATGTGTTTCTCCACTTCCTGTGATTAATCCAACAGCATCTACAAACATATTACACTACTAGGTAACCATACATCAATTGCCATGACTTCTCTAGATTTTATCACCACAATATGCAACCTGTTTTTGTTTTTAGCTTTTAGAATGCCATGAGCGTGTATTTATAGACACAAAGCTCATAAGAAACTGCCAAGTATTATATGATAAAACAGTACAAAAACCATGGGCCACAACCCTGCTGACCCTGCCCAAAATGCTGAAATTCATGAAAATTGTTTGCCTTCATATCCTACATACCTTAATGTTGACCAATCAATTCATTCCATTGCATTGCCCCTTTTGGCTTCATTCTTAGTATATCCTAGTTCTCTTTGGTTCACACTCTATACCATACTCATGGCAACCTTATTGGATTTTTTTAAGAATTGTTGCCTACCATGTGTTGCCTTGGGCAGTGGCAGGCCCAATATTATGATGAGGTGGGTGGCTTGTCATTCATGATGGCAATTTATTATTGGCTATATATGTTCATCTGGTGGGACCCTTCTCTCCATGGCATATGAAGACTTTTCCCATTGCCTTGTAATGATGTACATACTACATACAACAAATGCTCATTTTTTATTGGATGCAATCCCCCAAGGTAGTATAATTTGTGTTTTTTGTACCCACATGGTTGCCTATGTAATGTCCCCTAATTGGGAATACCCTAAATTTTCCCTAAATCCTTAGTTTTTAAATGAACAAATGGGTTAGAGAATACCTTTCACTTGATTGAAGCCCTACACACAAATTAGAAACCATTTACCACAATCACACTGATTAGCAAATTATAACCATTTACCACAATTATTCTAATTAGCCGATTATCATAATTAAATATTAGTAAACTCAAGGCCAAATTACTAATTCAATCACAAAGCATTTAATATCCTTGGAGGGCTCAACCATAGGAGAGTATGGGCGAACGTGACTCCATGGGGTGCCTAGGACCCTTCTACCCTAGGCCCAAGAGCAGATATACCATCCCTCTTGGCCTCCAATGGCCCATGCCATCCATATGAGGTGGTCTACCTAGGAGGTGTCCCCTTTCTGTTATCCCCTCATCTTGCCAACCATTTCCCTCTCTCTATGATTTGACCTCTTGTGTTGATTCACCATGATGAGGGTGAGATTACAACGGGTGTCCTGAAAATGCCATCTCTCCTAAGCCCAAGGCGTTGTACCATTGATACCCTCTTGGCCTCCTTGGGACTACTTGGTCCCCCATCTTGAGGTGGCGTACCTAGGAAAGTGCCCCATCGTCGTTCCCCTCTTGTAATTTCAGCGTCCTCTATCATGGCTAAAACATTTAAGACATATGACAAACAAATAATTAATCATATTTACTGATATAAGGAGGCAGTCATAACAGCAATGTATCGTTAGTAACTTGAATATCTAGTTAAATAATCACAATCACTTATATTAAATTATGCTGCACCATATAACTGTAAATCAGATCTCATACCACCAACTTAGGAAATCGGTCTGCTGCACATATGCTAAATACTTGATTATTTCTAACTTAGAAGATGCAGACCTCTATTCTTTTTATTTGATTTATATCTGTAGATGATCGCTGACTTAATGTGCAGATGTTATTGATTTCCAGACTGAGTTAATTTTCTCTCCCATCGATGATCTTCTGCCTTGAGATATTTCACCTTTTATACCCACGATGGGGCGAATGGTTATGTCTCTTCATTAAAGGCATGTCTCTTTGTTTGATTGTTATGCCCCTTTGTCAGAGGCATGTCTCTTTGTTTGATTGTTTAGCCAATCGTAACTATCTATTAAAGGATAATTAATTTTCATTAATATTATCCTTTAATAGTTCGATTCCTTTTATTACTTCTCCCTGTCGCTGTTTGTGAGGGATGTTCTGCATCTAACTGCTGTCATAATGCCACGTTTCATTCCTTAACTCTCAATCTCGTCGATCAATAGTTTTCCATGCCTGAACGAATGGTTTACGAATGGTGATCTGGTCTTTTCAACCCATATTTAGGATTGCATTTTGCGGGGGCATGACAGCTATCAGCTATTGATTTCTAATGTAGTTCCAACATTCTTTGGGCCATGGATTTCTGCCAAAACTCAAACATGATATCATGAGGCTTGTGTCCAATGGAATCCGAGCTGTTGAGGGAGTTATTGCTAGTAGTTGCGTCCCCTATTCATTGCCTTGCCTATTTCCAGGTCATGCCCTATGCATTCTTTACCTAGTAACTCCTTCCTCTAGCTGATGGCGAGGGGATTCAATGTCCATGGGTACATTTATTTAATCCATGGTGACATGGTAAAGCAGAATGGTAGCTTACAGAGTTGTAAACTATCTATTTTGGCACTCTACATCTGTATCTACCCATTGTCTCTTTGGCCATTGAATATCTTCCTCTCACACTCAATGATTAGGTGCTGCACACCTTCCTTTGACACTCAATGCTAAGGTTCTCTGTTCTTGGAACATGAATGTCTCACAGCACTATAACCTTGAGCTCTATCAAAATTGGCCAACACATAAGTTGAGAGTCCATTACTTTTTATAACATCTGTAATAAATACAATTACTTCTAAAGCCTCTACTAGTTGTTTGAGTATGTCTTCATCCTCAAATTCAAATGGTAATATATAGAAACAAATCCATAAGAGCACCTCCAAGAGCAAGTCTTCAAGATTATAAAGTCAGTCCCAAGGTCTTGTATATAGTCCCATAATCCCATAAAACCTAAGTTACCGGTTCGGGTTCGGGGACGGGTGCGGGTACGAGAACCCGGTACGTGGGTACGTGAAATTTTTTTTTAGGGGTTTGGGTACGTATGGGTGCGTGTGTGTATATATATATATATATATATATTTATTATATATACAAAAAAATAAGAGAAATATACAGAATTGTAAAACTAAATCATTTCATAGTATGATACTTGATCATTGATCAATGCCAAATGCTAAAGATAAATATTCACGATCATTGATTATTGATCGAGCAAGATTCATCATACATTTACCCTGGCAAACACATTCCCAGGTCTGAGATATTTACAAACTCATTGTATTACTTGTAACTGCTGTTCATTCTATTATCTGCTGTTATAAATCAATGTATTTGCTGCTACAAACAGACTGTAAGAAGTTGTAAAAGATTATAACCTTGTCTCAGATTGAGTACAGACTTTCTTCTATCTGCTGTTAATTTTCTGAGGAATAACTTCATACATCAGCTCTAAACAGAACACAGGAAGTTCTTGCAATAAGTCTGAATATGTATTTTTGAATATGCTTGGTAAACTCAGTCCAATATTGAGTAGTACGTTTCAGATTTGGGTTATCAGATTTACTGTTAGTACTGTCACGTCAAGTCTATGGAGTGGAGAGTAATGTTGTAATGCTGATTATCTGTCATACTGTTATCTACTGCAAATTTTTGAGGTTGTTGTCAATTCTGGTCGTTGTATGTAATGTTTCTGCTGCAAATATAAGCTCAGTTTGTATCGCTGTGGTCTGGCATAGTTTTGGAATACTGTGATCTGCTCTTTGTTGGTTATTTTGAGTATGTACAGGTCTGATATTAATTTCTGAGCAGTTATCTATTGTGTATCATATTTGAAAGTTGGAATGGCTCAGTATTGATTCCCAGATTTGCTTCTGCATTACACATTGAATTATCACAATGGAAATCATCACTATGAAATGATCAATGATCAAGTACATACTATAATCAATGCCATTTTAGGGTTAGGGGGAAATTTTTTTTTTAAAAAATGTTTTTTAATCATGTTTGGGCCCATTTTTTTTTTACTTGGCCCATGGGTTCGCGGACGCACGGGTTCGTGCTGGGTGGTGCGTGCCCAGCAGTTCGCCAGGGTTCGTGCACCCACGAACCCTGGCGAACGCACCCTGTGCGTACCCAGCACGAACCCACAGACGAACCCGAACCGGGTGCGTACCCGAACCGGGTTCGAGGCCTGTGGGTACGAATCCGGTAACTTAGCATAAAACTAGTGCCCCCTAAAAAATAGTGGTCTCTATCTTCAGCAGATTGTAATTGTAACTTGTGAATGCCCCTCTGCCTAAAATCTATAGTCAGATATAGTGCACAATCTCCACTTTTGACCCATTGAAATTATCAACCCATCTGCAGCCAATCAAGTGCCAATGAACTTACAGATTAGCACACACTTAAATAAGTTTTGGGTGGCTTTGTCCACAATCTAATCAGACATTTGAATAGTTGGAATTGATACCCCACATATTTTCAATTTAACTAGCATTACAGAAACCCCCCACCCCTCCTCCGAGCATTTTTCTATATTGGCTAAGCTCTCCATCATTTCATCTATATCCTGATCATCATAATCCATGCTTTGTAAACTCTCACTATCAGGGCCAGCCCTGTCCACTTGACTGCTAAGAGTTTCAGAATTAGCCCTAGGTCTTTCAAAATATTTTCTCCATGATCTGCATCACATTCATAACCACAGTTATATAACTCTTTCCTCCTTCACATAGTCAATGTGCTTCCAACTAATCCTGACAAACCTACTACTTTGCTGCCTCTCATCTTTCTCCCTTGCGTTCTCCTTCACAAACTCCAAAGCCTGTAGTTTAAAAACATTAATTTCCACCATTGTCCATGGAATTTCGTTTGGATTTAGCCTTGTAAATTATTTTACTAAAAATATTTCAATTGATAGATAAGAATGGCAGAAGAAATGATATCACCATCTGATAATAACCAAAATAGATCAATGACAACAATAGTAATATACAAGAGTAAAAATCACTCTAATACAAAAAGTACCAAATGTCAAACATCCTATTTCTGCACAAAGAGAAATACGGACACTCCTTGTACCTTCTCATAACCAGCAATAGCTGGACCACGCTTGCGTGGAATTGATGCTTCTATCCTCGCTTTTGTTGTTGTTACACTGTTAGAAACATAAAATTTGGTCAAGAAACTCATAATGTTAAGGCAATAACAAAATGAACCAGCTAAGAACAAGTCCATGACATCTATTGCATAATGATACTACTAGCACCTATGGCAGGTTGCATTAAAAAGAATCAATTCATACCAAACAAAAAGAAGTCCCTGCAAAAACTGTAAATTTAAAACTATATAAAAATATAAAGAAGCAAATACAAATTTAGTAAAATAAAACATGCACATTAGAAACAAATTGCATTGTTTGTGTCACGTATCCTGCATGTGTCTTCCTGTTAGAAAAACAAAAATTTCAATGATAAACAAAAGATAGTTACAAAAGACCCATCTACGTAACATTTGGATGTGTTGTTCACAGAAGTCATGTTACAGAAGGGCAATATGTAGTCTTCACTTTGAAATGGGAAGAGCTAAAAATAAAAAAATTTCCAAAAGGAAAGAAATGATATTGATGTCCATGAGTAACCAAGAATAGATGAAAGGGACTGGAACATATAATGACATGTCCCCTCTTTTAATAAGTTATCATATAAGGATTCATGAACAAAAAGCAATGCATACATGCATGGAAAAGCAATGAATGTGTGAATTAAAAAAGAAATGCATGCTTGAATTAAAAAAGCAATGCATACATGAAAATCAGTGCATGCATGAATAAAAAGCAATGCATGCATGAATGAAAAGGTCGTGCATGCAAAAGGCATACATACATGAAGAAAGATTTTTCTATTTTGTTGTCAATTAACTTAGCTTATTGGGGGTGGAATTTTGCATGGATTTGGGTGCCCAATTTGGCTATAAATTAGAGGTTGGGATGCCTATTCTCATTTTCTGGCTTTTCTTATACTTATTTGTATTAGATGGTCATTGTGCTCATCTATAGGATTCAAGGACAAAAGCCCTTGGGTTCTGAAGATCAAAGGATGAAACTCCTTTGGTTTGATGGAGATTGGAGGATGAAAATCCTTTGAATTCTTTTGGCTATCTCATTTAGAGGTTATATTTGTACTTCAAAACTTGTTTAGATTTTTAGCATATATTTTGAAATTTCAGCAAGTTTGTATTTCTAAAGCAGTAATATATATTGCGGAAGAAGATTATTTTATTTGAGTGTTGCCTATTTGAAGCTTCAACATATTTATATTATTCATGTACTCTAGCATTACATCTTTCTAGGTATTATAATTATTGGAATATTTATAAAAATCATTATTCATCCACCATATGTTCTCACCTTGCCCTCACAGGATCTAGGTGATCAAAAAGTGGTAAATATTTTATATTAAAGTTTGTTGAGGACATTGCATACAACTATTACAATAGCAAAGTACTAGGAAAAAAAGGGCCCTAGGCTCAAAAAAAAACAAAATAAACACAAAAATGTATGAAAATGGAGAATTAGGCAAGCGGACATAAACTTAAAATAATAAACCCAACATAAGTACAAGTATAAATAGTTTTACAAGGGAAGTGCCCCTAAAAATGCTGGGAGTTGATGAAGACCAAAGCTAGCAACCGAAGTAGGAAGCAACAACATAATCATCAATCACTTTGGACGTATGAAAACAAGATCCAAGAATGTTCATCAAGGAGAGTCCAAGGCTAAGGAGACTCAGTTAAACAATCCTAGGAGACAATCAATTTCCCTTAGAACCTCCACTAACACCTAAGGCTAGAAAACTACTAGTCATAGAGATGAGAATGGTAATGCAACCTTGCACTTGAGAGGTGCATTATGAGTGAGGAATGCTAGAGGGTTCCTAACATCAGGAGGATGAAAATTTAATGGTCAAGGAACCTGTAATGAGCACCCCTGATTTGTTTTTTGTTTATGGAATAAGACAGAGATGCAGAATGTGTCTTGTTTCAAGTTTCAATCATAATGTTTGTTGCATACCTTGAATAACATTGCATAGCAAGAGAATTAACTTTTCTTTGCATCAAAACATATTGAACATCATTACAAATCAGAGTTGCATCAAACAATAAACTGAAATCAGACTTGCCGAATTAATTGCAGACCTGATTACAAAGCCAAAATGTGCATTTTCAGGCCTTCAGATGATCAGCAAACTTCTCCAAACTCTTCCAAATGGCTTAGAGTCAGCATCCAATCTATGCAGATTTTAAAAACATAGAAAAACCTCGCCAAAACGGATGCAGATTTGTGTGACCAGCAAGCCCACGTGACCCAAGAAGAATTGTGCCTGCCTTGACGGCGATTTGCTTTATAATTCTAGTCCTTAAACATAACCCACATGCAATGGCTCAAAAGATGGCGCACAGAAAAGAGGAATGCAATGAATTAATACCCAGAATGATACTTGGCAGTCCCACTGAGTTATGGACAAACTTTATTTTTCCTATCGCGGAAAAAGCACACCAGCACCCTGAAAAATCATCTAATCACTACCAAACTTGAACAGCACTCCAAGGAAGCTCACATCACACCAAAAACTAAACACCCATATCAAAAAACTTCATAAATCTTCATCCTTTTCAAACCCAAACCATCAAATCAAGCCAAAATCATTGTCACTATCAAACCAAGAACACCAACCAGCTAGGCTGGATGTTTCACCACCGAAACCAGCAACCAAGAAGAGGGTTTTCATCCTCAACCAGCAAAGAAGAACTCCCTGAGCTCATTCCAGCAGCATCTCCTTAAGTTGTCAAAACATGCATATGCAAATGAGAGCTCAAACTCATTTTTATAAAATGAGGGAAAAGTTAGGGCAACTTGCATTTGAATTTGAATGTTTTTTCCCTCTCATTTCACTTTATGAAATGGCATGAAATTACCCCAAGAGGGGCGTCCAACATTTCGCCTCCAAAATTTCACTTTTCATTTTTTATTTTAAATTGACATTAAGCCCAAACTAGGCATCCCACCTTATAAGGCATAACATTAGCCTTAAAAAATGATAAGTAAAACTCCCTTTCTAGGCATCACATGAAATAACATTGGCCCCTTTTTAAAAACAATGTTACTTGACTAGGCCAAGGGGGCCTCTTATAATCCATGCCCTCCTCACTTAAGTTAAAATAGCAACATTATAAACTTAAGTGGCAAAATAACAAATATTAATCCTAACCACCAAGAGAACTCACCATTGACAAAAATAGAAACTCTGCACTGAGCTATTGGATGAATGGAGCTGAGAACAAATACTAAAAATAGTGAGTCAAAAAACCAAACTAGTCCAAAAGAAGCTCAACTAGAACTTACTAAAAATAGTAAGTTACTAAAGATAGTAAATTAATAAAAATAGTAACTAAAAATAGCCATCACCACTAGAAAAAACCCAAAAAAACCTAGAAAACTCCTCTGAACATGCTGACACAAACAGATAAAGTTAGTGCCAACTACAAAGCAAGGGAACCCAGAAAAAGGGGCATTACAAAACCCTTGTAGCAGTAGATTGCAATGATGAGTAGTGTCTCACTATGCTACCCCCTACTTTGCATGAATCAATAGTGTCCAAAGGGCACTTAACACCTCCAACACTTGTCATGACCTAAAAGATGGAATTGATCAATCTGGTAGTATCCAAAGGGCACTTTAGTTCTAAGCTAAAAGGGCCAAGCATCTGTGATAGGGGTAGTAGAAGAAAGTGAATAGAAAACCCCAAAAATATCTATACAAACAATGGTACCTCATAGATTTCATAGTAGGCAAGACATCAAAAAAACAATGTTCTTCAATCTCCACCTAGAGAAAAAAATGGAGTAGAGCCTTTCACTTTGAAGAGTATGGTGGTCAATCTAAAATTGAATTTGGTGGAAGCACACTCTCAATTAGCCGAAAATAATCCTCAAACCACGAGACTAATGATGTAGAAGATAATTGGGCAACCAATGGTCCCATTTACAACTTGTAAAAAGTGCTCGACATTGAGAGTCGGCTTGAGGCTAAGAGGATGTTAAAGAAAGGTCCAAGTGACCTAGGTGTACTACCAATAAATGTCCTCTTTGCCAGAAGGTGGTGAAACACACACTTATACTGAGAGGAGGGGGTGAATCAGTATAAATCAAAACTTTACTTTTCATAACTTAAATAATCACAGCAATATTACTTCAAAACTTAATCATCCATAGCAATACCATACATGCAAGATCTAGCAATTAAGTGTTGATGTTCTAGCAACGATGAGCTACTTCTTCTAGACCCGAGTATGAAGATAATTGAAATATAGCCTAAACGGCTATTTAAATTATACTTATATTTCTTTTGGAGCTGACTTAAGTCACTTTGATGAGTCACGTCTTTCATTAAACAAGATTTAATATTTGTTATTGAAAGTCGTCTATTTATCAAGCCCGACATCTCTTCACCTAAAGGCGTGAATTGAGGAGACACGTCATTCATTGAGGAGGCACGATTTGCTATGAGGCCTCTTGAAGAGTTGCGATTGGTCATGCTTTATTGTTAAGACCCATCCTTCTATTCAGACCGACTTGTCTTGGAGAGACACGACTCTTCATCTCTGATTTGTATATATATCCATTGGCATTTACATTGTTGATCATCAATTGGAGAAGTTCGATATTATTCTTTTGAAGTGTAAATTCCTACTAAGGCAGTTCAAATTTATCATTGAGAGGAGATTGATTTATATAGTTGGCTGAGATTATCTTCAACCTGATATTCCACTGCATCAGATTGTAGTGCATGTGTTAGGCCTTCATTTCGGCCTCTATGATAAAAGTGACTTCATTATTGTTCAATATATAAGTGATATATTGTTGTTGGGTTTTTCTCCCTCAAGAGGAGGGTTTTCCCAGGGTATTTGTTGTGTTATTGTGTCTGATTTTGAATTAATTTCTGTGCATTTAATCTGATCACTAAATTTAACATGGTATCAGAGCGGGTTTGAGAAGATCGTGATCAGATTTGTTTTTACAACGATACTCTATTCTCTTATTCATATTTCTTTGTCTATCTCTACTTTAGTCAAGATGGCGAATGGGCTGAAGATTGAGGATAGACTCGAAGGAGCATCCAACTTTACATCATGGAGATTCAGGATCATGCTTACCTTGCAAGAGAATGACTTGGGTGAGTTTGTAGAGTCAAATGTTCCTGAACCTGAGGAGGAAGAAAAGAAGTTGCAGTGGAAGAAGAAAGATATCAAGGCAATGAAAATGTTGGTTGATTCTGTTAAGGACGATATCATTCCTATTGTCTCTAAATTGAAGACAGCAAGAGACATGTTTAAAACACTGGAAGAAATGTACGAAATCAACAATACTAGCTAGGCACTTGCACTGAAGCAACAATTACACCATGTGAAGATGGCGAAAGGAGAATCAGTGATTGCATACTTCATGAGGATTTCAGATTTGAGAGATCAGCTCTCGACAATTGGCCATATGGTTGACGACAAAGACTTGACCATGCTTGCTCTCAATGGTCTTCCTTTGTCTTGGGAATCCTATATTCAAGTAATAAGTGCAAGATCAAAATTACCTAAGTTTGATCGTCTAAGAGTAGACTACATTCAAGAAGAATCAAGGTTGGTGGCTAGAGGCGTTGGTCAAAGTTTGAAGAATGAAGATATTCATGTTCTCGCCTCCCATGCTTCGAAGAAGAAAGAAAAAGATGGAAAGAAAGGTTTCTTCAAGAGGAATCGAGATAAGGGAAATGATGATGCCCGCCTTCAAGAAGAAGAGAGACATGTCCAATATTCAATACTTTAGTGTGATAAGTTTGGCCACTTTGCTAAGCATTGCCCATCTAGACCTAAGCAACAAGCCACCGTTGCAGATGTTGATGATGCTTCTCCACAGAAGGATTCATGTGAATACTTGTTCTATTCAGCGTTGTCAAGCACTGTACCTACAGATACCAACACTTGGCTGATCGACAGTGGTGCTTCTTGACACATCACCGGATTTAAGGAGCACTTATCAAGGTTGGTGGAGAAAGATTCTTCCAAACAAGTGATTATTGGAGATGATGCTGGCTACTCCGTGAAAGGGATTGGGACCTCTACTCTTCATTTGCATTCCGGCATTACACTTCAGTTGAGAGATGTTCTTTATGTTCCAAGAATCAAGCGCAATCTCATCTCCATTTCAGCTCTAGAAGATAAAGGCTATCAAGTTGCCTTCTCCAAAGGCAAAGTTCTTGTGTGGATGGAGAATTCCAGTTTCAAGGATGCTCAAGTAATTGGTGTTAGACATGAAAGCCTCTATAGGCTATGTACGCGTCCTCTACAGGCATTAGTTCATGATTCTTCAAGCTTATGTCATCTTTGACATTGAAGATTGGCTCATCTACACTTCTGAGCCTTACCTATCATGGAGAAGATGGTCACAGGACTTCCTAAGTTCAATCAGGAGCATGAAGGAACTTGCAAAGGATGTGCTATGGGTAAGAATTCAAAAGCTCCATTCCATAGTAGAGAAAGTAGATCTAAGTTTATTTTAGACCTTATTCATTCTAATTTATGTGGACCTATGTATGTTCCTTCTTTGAGTGGTTCCTTGTATTATGTTCTTTTTATTGATGATCACTCTAGAAAGACTTGGATCTATTTTTTGAAAACTAAAGAGTCTGAGGAAGTGTTAGAAAGTTCAAGGAGTTCAAAGCTCTAGTAGAGAATCTTTCCAATAAAAGAATCAAGATCCTCAGATCTGATAATGGAGGAGAATTCACCTCTAGTAGCTTTCGAAATTTTTGTGTTGATGTTGGATTAAGAGGGAGTTTTATGTTCCCTATAATCCTCAACAGAATGGTGTTGTAGAGAGAAAGAACAGGACGATCGCGGAAGCAGCAAAAGCCATGATTCATGACCAGGATCTGCAAACCTTCTTATGGGAAGACGCTTCTAGGACTGCAGTATATGTTCAAAATAGAAGTCCTCACAAGGTCTTGGAGAATATGACTCCGGAAGAAGCCTTTGCAGGAAAGAAACCAGAAGTTAGTCATTTAAGGATCTTTGGATGTCCTATCTATGTCCATGTTCCAAAGGAAAAGAGAACAAAGTTGGAGCCTTCTGGCAAGAAGGGAATATTTGTGGGCTACAGTGAGACATCAAAAGCCTACAAGATATACATTCCAGGTCAGAAGTTGATTGAGATCAGTAGAGATGTCACATTCGAGGAAGATGTTGCATTTAGAAGATCCAAGGGAACTCATGCGGAGATTGACAATGATGAGTCTCCTCAGGATATGGAAGTTGACCACACTCCTGAGATTCAAAGGGAGACTTCGGAACCGAAGGAAGATGTTGATCCAGTTGAACCCTTGGAACCTACTGATGGGCCTACCGATATTGTGATTAGGAGAAAAAGACCTCTTTGGGCTAGGCAAACTATGCAAGAGGCTGAAAGGTTAGTAGCTCCTAGAGGTACATTCAGAGAAAGTAAAAGGCCACATAAGTTCTCCAATTATGTTGCCTTGATGAGTCAAATTATTGAGTCTGAGCCTTCTAGTGTGGAGGAAGCTTCCAGTCAACAGGTTTGGAAAGATGCTATGTCAGAAGAGTACCAATCAATTCTCAAGAATGATGTTTGGGACATTGTTCCTAGACCTGAAGGCGAATCTGTGGTATCTTCGAAATGGCTCTTCAAGATCAAGCATGCAGTTGATGGGAGCATTGAGAAGTACAAGGCAAGATTTGTGGCTCGAGGGTTTTCACAAAAAGAGGGAGTTGATTATGAAGAAACATTTGCTCCTGTTGCTCGCTATACTTTTGTCAGGACTATCATTGCTATTGTTGCATCTAGAGGATGGAAGATTCATCAAATGGATGTGAAGGCAGCTTTTCTAGATGGTGTGATCGAGGAAGAAGTTTATATCGAGCAACCTGATGCGTTCAAGGTACATGGAAAGGAGTCTCATGTTTGCAAGTTGAAGAAGGCCTTCTATGGTCTTAAGCAGGCTCCTCGTGCACGGTACGAAAGAATTGATCGTTACCTGTCAAGTCTGTCAAGTTTGGGCTTCTTGAAGAATGATGTTGACTCTAATCTGTACTTTAAGGTAATTGATGGTGAAGCATTGATTTTGGTTTTATATGTTGATGATTTGATTCTTACTGGAGAAGAGCACTTAATCATCAAGTGTAAGAAAGAGTTGGCATCTGAGTTTGAGATGAAAGACCTTGGACTTATGCACTACTTCCTTGGCTTAGAAGTATGGCAGAAACCAAATGAGATGATTCTAAGCCAAGGGAAATACACCATTGATATACTTAAGAGGTTTGGTATGATGGATTACAAATCCATGTCTACACCTATGGAGACCAACCTACATAAATTGAAGGAGGCTGCAATTAGTTCAGACTTGGTGGATCCTACAATGTACACGCAGTTGATTGGGTCCTTGATGTATCTAGTTAACACTAGACCAGATATCTGTTATGTTGTGAGTGCACTTAGTCAGTTCATATGTGAACCGAGACAGATACATCTTGTTGCAGCTAAACATATCCTCAGATACTTGCATGGCACAGTTGGATATGGGTTGAGATATTCTTCAAATGCTAACTTGGAGTTGCATGGTTATACTGATTCTGATTGGGCAGGATGTGTCATAGATTAGAAGAGCACCTCTGGATGTTGCTTCAGTTTGGGATCTGCTATGATATCCTGGTGCAGCAGGAAGCAGTCATCTGTAGCATTGAGTACAGCAGAGGCAGAGTTTGCAGCTTGTATGGCAGCTCGAAAAGCAGTGCGGCTTCGTAAGCTCCTTGCAGGACTGTTTGGAGTCTTTGGACAATCAATGGAGCCTACTATCATTCATTGTGATAACCAGAGTTGTGTGAAGCTTTCTGTCAATCCTATGTTTCATGACAGAACCAAACATGTTGAGATCAAATACCACTATATTAGAGATATGGTATTGAGGAAGGCTATACAGCTTGAGATAAGCTTGGTATGGTGGAGAATCCAACCTTAACTGAGAAAGAGTCTCAGTATCAGTGATAGCCTGTAATGAGTTCTTCTCTGTGAGAGAAGTTCGAGGTGAAATCCCTTGAGTAATGAGTTCTTCTTTGTGAGAGAAGTTCGAGGTGAAATCCCTTGACTAACGAGTTCTTCTCTGTGAGAGAAGTTCGAGGTGTAATCCCTTGATTAATGAATTCTTCTCGATAAGAGAAGTTTGAGGTGAAATCCCTTGATTCCACCCTTTGAGAGAGTCATAGTGGATGTCATGTGTGTGACTCCATGACAGCATCACGAGAGAGTTCGTGATGATTTTCTTGTACTTGTGTTTTCAGCCTCTGGGAGAGCCATGGTGAAAGTCATGTTGAGGTGACATCACGCAAGTGATGAACACTTGTACATACCATACATGGTTGTAGCCATTATGGTTGATATCATGTTGAGGTGATATATGATATCACGATGAGGTAATATTCTTTTTTCTTATGGTTGTAGCCATCGTGATAGACATCACGATGAGGTGACATGTCTTGTGGAGATGGAAGTATCATCCCTAGCTGAGAGGGAGTGTTGATGTTCTAGCAGCGACAGGCTGCTTCTTCCAGACCCGAGTATGAAGATAATTGAAATATAGCCTAAACAGCTATTTAAATTATACTTATATTTCTTTTGGAGCCAACTTAAGTCACTTTGATGAGTCACGTCTTTCATTAAACAAGATTTAATATTTGTTATTGAAAGTCATCTATTTATCAAGGCCAACATCTCTTCACCCGGAGGCGCGAATTCAGGAGACACGTCATTCATTGAGGAGGCACGATTTTCTATGAGGCCGACCTCTTGAAGAGTTGCGATTGGTCATGCTTTATTGTTAAGACTCATCCTTCTATTCAGGCCGACTTGTCTTGGAGAGACACGACTCTTCATCTCTGATTTGTATATATATCCATTGGCATTTACATTGTTGATCATCAATTGGAGAAGTTCGATATTATTCTTTTGAAGTGCAAACTCCTACTAAGGCAGTTCGAGTTTATCATTGAGAGGAGATCGATTTATATAGTTGGCTGAGATCATTTTCAATCTGATATTCCACTGCATTAGATTGTAGTGCATGTGTTAGGCCTTCATTTAGGCCTCTATTGTAAAAGTGACTTCATTATTGTTCAATATATAAGTGATATATTGTTGTTGGGTTTTTCTCCCTCAAGAGGAGGGTTTTCCCAAGGTATGTGCTGTGTTATTGTGTCTGATTTTGAATTAATTTATGTGCATTTAATCTGATCACTAAATTTAACATTAAGCACACACAAAAGAGACACACGATTTTACGTGGAAACCCTTATGAGAGAAAACCACAGCAAAATATTGCTTGTATTAATCTTCTTACAAATTTCATAGGTACCAAACCACTAGAGACTCCAATCCTCACCACTGAGCACCAACCCAACAAGAGACACCAATCCCTTCCAATAAGAGGCTCAAACCTCCACAAAAACAATATATTAATTTTATTTGCAACTTCTTAACACCAATCCCTTCCAATAAGAGGCTCAAACCTCCACAAGAACAATATAATAATTTTATTTGCAACTTCTTAGATCTTCCCTCTCAACTGCTCAAAAATCTGCAATACATCCCCTCACAAATCTATAATATAGTCTTCAATAATTCTGCTCATAAAAACACCATGATCTTGCTTTTATTTTTCTTTTCTTCTCACCAAATTGCTGCCATAAATCTGCTCACATATGTCTCATAAATCTGCTCAAATAGCTTTTTATTTCTGCTCTTCATATGAATAATATTCCCTTGAATTGATTACATTTTTCTCTCCTTCAAACTTCTATTTATACGGCCTTCATGACTCTTCATCCAAGAGGGGTGACTCTCCAAGGGGGTCAGTCCAGCATTATTTAATAATACTTTATTTTATTTTTAATTTCATTTGCCAATGTGGGAACACCACTATAGGGGATTGTCCCACTCTAGGAGGCCCTCAAAAATTTATTCTATTTTAATTACATAACCCCAAGTTTGGGGCAGCACAAAGAGGGGGTTGTCCCAATTTTTGATATTATCTTTATTTTATTCAACACCCCTCCAGCAAGACACTAGACATAGGTCAGCCTTTAACATCAATGACAATAATATTTCCAACAATCTCCCACTTTATCATTGATGGCAACCCTGTAAAGAGATAATCTTAAAATGCAATAAGAACATACTTCTCCCTTTCACTGAAATGCTCCCCCATCCTCTACTTCTCCCCCTTTGACATCAATGGCAAAGGTTTTTTGGGGCTGAAAGATAACGCAATGAATGGCTCCCCCTGAACATATGCTTCTATTCAAGAACTTAGTGACTGAATGAGAGTGATATCACTACCAATTTCTCCCTCAGGTACTCAAAAGTCTCTTTTGGTAGTGGCTTCATGAAAATGTCTACAATGTGTTCCTTTGTAGCAACATACTCCAACTCCACCTGTTGATCAACCACTTGCTCTCTTAGGAGATGATATATGATTGAAATGTACTTCATTCAGGAGTGCATGATTGGGTTCTTTGATATGTTAATTCCACTTGTATTATCATAAAACATGGAAATGGCATGCTCATACTCAACATTGACGTCCTTCAAGGTTTGCTTCATCCAAAGAACTTGAGTGCAACAAGAAGCTGCTGCAATATATTCCACTTATGTTGTGGACAAGGAAACCAACTCTTGTTTCTTACTTAACCAAGACACAAGATTCTAGACAAGAAAGTATGCACCTCCACTTGTGCTTTTTCTATCATCAATATTGCTAGTCCAATCTGCATCTATGTATGTTGTCAGGGTGAAATTGTAGTGTTCAACCCCAATTTGCATATAATTTTTTCCAATTCCATCAATTGAATAACTAGGCATTTCGTCAAACAGTTTGGCTTAAATGTTGTATTGAGTTTGTTTTCCAATTTGAATTCATTATTTGACATTTGTCTCTCACAAACATTCAATTTAAATAATTTTCACCAATGCAGAAATAATAATAAAAAACATCCATAATGCCAACATATAAATTGAACGTTAGGGAATATCAAATTGATTTCCTTCTAAATTCTGCTCCCCTTCAATATAATTTCAAGATTCACCTTCTATTACTTTGTCTCCCATCATCAAATTTTACTCCGATTTAAACAATCTGAAAATACCACCCGACTATCAATCTCTCCCAATTCTCAATGCCAATAATAAGAAATACAAGGGCGGTGTTTAAAATTCGAAGTGGCGTCTATTTTTTTACAAAGAACCTACATCTCTATCGAATACTGGAGAATCCGTTGAAAAAACTCAGGATGTCAATGCTCTTCAGATGAAGTCCAATCAGTCACCGGGTCTCCTTGCTAGACTTTTCAACTTCAATTCCCAACCGATGCTTGAAAAATAATAGGCAACGTTTGAACTCTTTAATATATATATATATATATATATATTTCCTGGAAATTCTCTTTCAAAAGATTTGATCTTCCTTGTAAGAAACCTGTGAATGTTTACATTTCCAACTTCTTCATATTAGCCTGACCTTTTAACTTCTCTACAACTTCAAGGATTCACAGCTTTGTCAGAATAAAAGGAATGTAGCGTCCATTCTTATCGACCCATCTAGTTATGACTTCACGCATAACCCAATGTATTCTAAGGCAATAATATAAGAAACACAGTTTGATTCGATGCTCAATTTTTTATAAACTCCTTAATGATATTCCACAATCCTCTTTTTTCTGACATTCGATAACACTTATGCTACTGTTAAGAGTAATTGCGATGGCTCAGACGATATACATTAACTGTGGCTCTGCCAATCATGTTGTCTCCTTGCTAATACCTCCATCCCATAAATTCCAATCTTTTATTTAATCTTCCGAACTCCCTACAAATATAATGTTCCACGACTCCCTTTAACACTTCACAAATTTTAGGCATATCAAAACTCCCAGTTATGAGTTTCTAATTCGACATCGAATTTGTTTCCCCTTTTACAACCACATTCAGACAATTTGGAAGACAAGGGAATATCTATAATCTTCATATTTAATTGGTGGCTGGAATATGTCCTTTCCGCTATCTTTCAAAACTAACTCTATCAGCCATTAAACCTCCCCACACCACATTAAGAACAATACTCAGTTGAAAGTCACTATTCCATTTATCACAACTTCTAGATACACCAGCAAAGGAATAGAAGATGAACAGACGTTTTTTTCCTAGTCCAAATCGTTATTGCCTTTGGCATATATATTGCATCAACAGATGAATCAAATATGAAATTGTTTATCAATGCTACCTTGTAAATGGTCTTGACGACCCAATTACTCCCAACTAAATACAGCAGTGTATGGAAGATTATGCACAAAAACATTATGGGAGTAAATACAAATATGGCATCAACTTCATTAATTCCCAAACACAACAAATGACATACATCAGAATGGAATAGAACCAAAAAATAATTCTCTGCAAGCCCTTTCAGCAATGAACTGATATATTCAGAAATGACTCTAAAAATTGTCTTCACTACATTAAATTCACCATTTTAAGCACCAACATAGCCCCTAAAATAGGACTGTCAACCACCACCCTGGGTGTATCTTCCAACACCGAAGATGATCTTCTTTTAGAGGTCACCCCACCTCGGAAAGGTTGTGAACCATGTCCACCAACAAAAACCTGTTCCCAAAATCCAAAATCCAACCTGCTGAATGAACTCTCTCAATTCCTTTATTCTTCTCCACTTCATGACTATTTGAATTCCGGACTATTTGAATTCTCATCTTTGCTCCATCTTTTTATTGTCTTTTGAGAATCCAACATAAAGTAACTTCATTTATTTATTTAACTTTTATAACTTAAGTTACTTTGCACCATTAATTTAAGTTGTCCTTTATAATTCACTTTTTCGACAACTTAAATTAATTACTCAACTTTAATGATGACGCAAAATTGGGGACATTACAGTCTACCCTTCTCAAATATTGCTTGTCCTCAAACAATGTCAACACAACCACAAACCACCTGTTTGAGACAACCCAAAACCATTTTTTATTCCAGGATCCCAAACCAATCTTCGAAAGGAATCACCACGATGTCGTTGCGCCACTTTGATAAAAACAATCAGCTCTTCATACCAAAATTGATCTCGCCCCTCCCGTGATCTCTCAAAACTATCAACCTTTGCCCCAAAACTGAAATACCTCTGAATTATATCTGAAAATTCTGCCTACTTCGCTGCCATACAATGATCAAATACTGAAATTCAATCAACTCATCAGTCAAATCTGCAAAAATCAGGATTACAATGTTAGAACAGCAGCTGCAATGAAGAAAACTTATTGTATGCAAAGGTTTTGTGAGCCAAAATTTGTTTGGCAAAGCTTCTCCAATGACAGAGTCATCATCTTCATTAAACTCCCACTGATACATAAACCCCTCATTGACTGAAAACTCTAACCAAACCACCTGTATGTAAGTGACAAAAATATTATGTTGGCTAATTGGAACACAAACAGCAGCCTCAAATCTGCACTTTTTCCTAAAGCCCATTTCAACAGCCCAATTTTTAGATTTACCTAGATCCCATATCTTGTTTTCCTCTTCCACCATATCAGTAGAATCAGAAGTTATTTCATTCCCCAACACAAAAGGTGGGTTATCAAATGTGGAATTTGCATCCCACTCAAAAGGAGGATTATTAGTAAGCTGAAAAGAACTTCTATTAACTTGATCACCATGTAATTCCAACTCAGTATTTGTCCACTTGGAAGTTTGTTCTAAATCAACATCAACATGAAGCTCATCAACACCTGTTGATTCATGAAGTGTAGCACACTGAAAACTTCCTTCATTACTTGCTATTCCTGCCATAACATGGCTGCAATCTGCATCTTCATATGGCAATTGACCCTCAAAATTCAAAAATTCATATTCAAGATGTAGGTTCCCATTTCTATCATCATGTCGAACCTCTCTAAAATGATGAGTGCTAGAATCATTATGCAACATTTCATCAACATGGAGTTCATCAATCCTTTTAACAATTTGTTTGATCTCCATTGTCCTCATTTCACTTCCTTGTTCGTTGGATTTAGCTGCACAAAAACTGAAATTTTTTGCTTTGCTTAAAGAAGAGTGAGCCATACTTAATTGTAAGCAAAGATCATCAACCTCTTTTTCCTTGTATTCAGCAGATTTCACAGCTAGATCCCTATCCTTAAGCAATTGCACATAATTTGTTTTCATTGTTTCCAATGCTTCTCTAATAGTGTACAATTGATTAGGCGTGTCTCCACTTGCAACTCCTTTTTTCCTCTCCTCAATTTGAGCCTTCCAAAAGAGATCTTCAATGACATTATGTATATGATCAAAACGTGATAGGGTTACAACAATCATATCTTTAGTAACTTCCATTTTTTCCTTCAAATCACATGACTCATTGGGCGAAGTATCAATCTCAACTTCATGTAACAATATTTCTGATTTGTCTTCAAATTCATGGATCTCAATATCAGCTACCTTGGTCACATCCTTATTGCATAATTCACATTTTAAAGTTTGAGCAGCACTATGTCCAGAAAGAGTTTCTTCCATTAATGTAATCTCCTTTTCAACCATTTGTTCCTCATATGTCAAGGTATCTTTTCCCTTTGAATGTTTTGTTATAAACTCCCCATTATCCATGAAAGGTTTCAGTTTCTCCTCACATTGTTTGAAAACTTTGTAAACCAATCTATATGCAGATATAATAATAATCTGTTTTTCCTTCAAAACAGCCAATAGCATAGATAGAATGGGCTGAGAAATAGCATCACTCTCATCAATAACTAAAATCACAATTGTTTGCATGGCTGCAATAACATTATCAGTATGATATTTTCTGATTGTAGCAAGGAAATGGTGAAACATTTGGTAAATCAAATCATCTAATCCCAAGTCTAACATGATGTAGCCCAATCTGAGTTTTGCAAATGTTTCAAGTATGAACACCTTTCTAGAAAATTGAAAACTTTTAACATCATCCAAATCTTGGAAACTCTCCACCGTCAGTTTGATTACCTCTTTCATCGTGTCATCATCATAAGGAACTTGAGGTGCCAATATTCTTAAGACCTCACTCAAACAAGCAGCAACCTGTAAGGAAAGCTAGATGCGGAAGCAACTCTCCTAACGTCAAATCTCAGAAAAGAATGCAGAGATACCTTTTAAATTTTACAATTACAGTTCAATTAAGATGCACATGAAAGAGATTACTGAAACAGAGAAATAGACAAACACATATGAACACCAGATATACGTGGGAAAACCCTTACGAGAGAAAAACCCACCACACCAAGAGAAGTCACTTTGTATTACAGTAATAAAGATTACAAACAGAGTTTTGACTTATCTTTCTGATGTCAGTTTGCAGCAGCATTCACCATGAACAACCTTGTTATAGAACATTCACGTTACAGTCTTCACAACATAGAATTCATCCACTGACCATTCAATCACACAGCAATCCATCGATTCATCGAATAATCCAACCGAGCATCATCTACCATTACAGACTATAACCATGTCGTTCCTGTCAGTTGAGCTTCCTCTCAGAACTGCTGCAACAAACTGTCTTCCAACGGTTCCCATTCGGCTTCTCTGATTGGTCGACAACGAGCCACATAGGATGCTCTTCACTTGGTCAAAAGGCTTCAATCTGTGTTGGCATGTCGGTGAGACACTAACCGTGTCTCCCCGATGCCACACAGCTTAGCATCCGATATCACCAAGAGTTTCCTCATCGGCAAGACTCATATCGCTATTCACAAGTCACACCGACCTCAACATTGCTATCGGCAAGACTTACCGCTCGCCAAGAAGTTACACCGAGACTTCTTAAGTTACACTGAAGCATCCAACAGTCGGCAAGACATACTGCTATTGCCAAGACATCACAGCGAATACTTCATGTTATTCTGAAGTGTCCAAACTGTCGATAAGACTTACTGCTTTCGCCTAGAGGTCATATCGATGCCTCCAAGTTACAACGAAACGTTCCACTGTCGGCAAGAGAATCAACCTTCGGCAAGACTTCTTATCGAGCCACCATAGGTTATCCCAATGACTCAGTCGCCATGAGTCTCCCCGACATTCTAGTGAGTCGCTTTTAGCAAGACAGCCCACCATCGCTAAGACTTCTCCCCAAGACCTTTGAGTTACCCCAAGTGTATCCTGTCAGTGAGACATTAGCTATCGCTGGGACTTCACACCGAAGTAAGCCTTTTGACCAAGGGTCTCCCCGATATACGATATGAATGGCCTGTCGACCAGAGATCTCCACTCAACATAGGGTTACAACAACAGTCACAAGTCACAGCGATAAGCTTCTTCGCCATGACTTAAACATTGTCTCGGTGACCTGTACAAACCACAAGATCCATAGCTGCTAGTCGGCCAGACACCAAAGATGTCACACCGACTTGGCCCTTTCAGAGGTTTTAGCCTGTGGGATTGAGGCACACATTTCCAACACAACCAACAATCTTACCTCTTCATCAACATGTCTCAACCACCTGTGCTGACCCAAATAAGTCATGGTAGGAACAAGAGCAATCTGTAATACCTCTAGAGGTAACTGCTCAACAATGATCAAACATTCCTCTACACTTTTCAATGTGGCCAATGCATCTTTCTTTGATTGAGATAAGCTACCAAGCTTACTACCCAATTCATGAAGTAGTCTAGCCAACCATTTTCTATCTTTGCTTGCCATGCTTTCAAACTATCAACAAATTATTCGCACAACCCACTAGGATGGCAGGAAGAGCTGAGCTCTAATACCAATGTAGTGTTCAACCCCAATTTGCATATAATTTTTTCCAATTCCATCATTTGAATAACTAGGAATTTCGTCAAACAGTTTGGCTTAAATGTTGTATTGAGTTTGTTTTCCAATTTGAATTCATTATTTGACATTTGCCTCTCACAAACATTCAATTTAAATAATTTTCACCAATGCAGAAATAATAATAATAAACATCCATAATGCCAGCATATAAATTGAAAGTTAGGGAATATCAAATTGATTTCCTTCTAAATTCTGCTCCCCTTCAATATAATTTCAAGATTCACCTTCTATTACTCTGTCTCCCATCATCACATTGTTAGTTTTAGGATCAGATTTGCAATAAGCAGAAATACAACACATGAACAATAAACACAGCACTTTTACCCTGGGAAAACCCTTCGACTCAAGGGAGAAAAACCCAACAAAATATATCTCCAATATATTGAATGAATAAGAGCAGAAATCTGCTTACAAGTCTGGCCTTACTCAAGGCTGAATTATTACAATGAATAATAGCATCACTCCTTGATGCAAATATACAAATGAATTTGATCCTCCTTGAAATTGATTTGCTGCTACCAAATGAAGATCTGCTGCTAAGGTGCAAACTTGAAGTTTTGGAATTGATTGATGATCAAATGGATGAACATCTCCTTCTATATAAACAATGCAAGGAGACTCTTCACAAGCAAGGTGACTCTTCACCTAGGTCGGCCTTTTTGATAAATAGCAAATATAAAATATAATTTTGTAATAAGGCCAATTTGCCTTGATAATCATTTATTATATTAACTCAGGAGAAAATATCTCCCTAAACTACAAACACTAACACTCCCTCTTAGCTAGGGAGGTATTTTCCAGATATCTTCGTCATCGAGTCTCTCAACATGACGCCCACAATGGCTACACCCATTTGTGGAAAGTTCAAAGGTTCATCACGAAGTCTCTCAATGTGATGTCATCATGGAGTCTCTCAACATGACGTCCACCATGGCTACTCCATGTGTGGAAAGAAACACACGTACAAGTGCCCATCACGGAGTCTCTCAACATGATGTCGTCATGGAGTCTCTCAACATGACGTCCACCATGGCTACTCCCATGTGTGGAAAAACACAAGTACAAAGGGTTCATCACGGAGTCTCTCAACTTGATGTCGTCATGGAGTCTCTCAATATGACGTCTTATCTCAGTCTCAGAGATGAACAAGGGCTCGCACCTCATATTTCTCCGTCTTGGAGAAATATACACTACAAGTGCTTTCACCTCATACTTCTCCGTCTCAAAGAAATATACACTACAAGGGCTTTCACCTCGTACTTCTCCGTCACAGAGAAATATACATTACAAGGGCTTTCACCTCATACTTCTCTGTCACAGAGAAATATACATTACAACAAATCTTCAAGATGATGTGACTCCCTTTGAAACTCCATGTACTTGCATCAACCTTCTAACCTCCTTGTCCAAGGTTGCCTCTATCGGTTTGTCAGACTCCCTCTGAATGTTAATTCCTCCTCTTCGAAGAAACTAATCGCAATGATAATCTGAATAGATTCTTCCTCTTCGAGAGATGTCTTGAGTTAAGTTTATCTCTTCAACCTACATGAATTCTTCACAGGATGCCTCAAGCTCTTCCTCCCTTGAATTCCTTAGGCAGTCTCTCATCATCCTTATGCTCCTCGATCCGTCCTGGAAACACTATAGAGAGATTACTAATAATTCATAAAACTAAACTATCCCGAAGAGAAATACCAATGCTAGAAGCATACATGATTCACTATCCCAATGTTATAGCATGAATTAATAACTACATAAAAATTCATCAACATTATTCAAACATGAAATACTTATCTCGTTGAAATCAAAATTTCTTTAAGTGTTGCACTTAAACACTTTTCAGGTCTGCACTTATCTTTCCCTTAGATCTGCTCATATGAGCATTAATTCTGCTCCTGAATGCTGACTCTACTTAGTACAGCCTACAGAAACAACAATTCCTTCTCACATATCTCCTGTGGAGAAGTCTTGTGCTAGATATATTTATGATGATGTTGTATAATCAGCAACTATACCAACTCATAGTGTATATGCAACTACACAGGCTCAGACGTCTATCCTTCCTGAAGTGACTATAACCTGCTTAACTCACATCTAACACAGCAGCTAGTGGCCAAGATACAATAGACTTGATGTCTTGATTTACACAATCAGCAATAGGCTTTGTCAACCCTGAAGAACCCGATTCATTCACAGCGAATTCCTCATTCATTCACAACAACTGTCACAACTTTAACACCACCAATAGCCTCAAACCTTCCTCAAGAAATAACAGAAAGACTAAAAATCTGACATACTCAAGGTTCCCTTTATTTGGCCGCAATACTTTCTTTAATCCTGCTGAGTATGCAAATTAGCTCTCCACACCTTGACTCATTACCATGAAGGCATTGACATAGATGTATCATACATGAGGAGATGGCACGGCAGATTAAACCATGGTTTCCCTCATATTTTAAAGTTATGAATTATAAGCAGCTCCCATCAAGTCTTCATACTCCCACGATATCTCCTATAGATAGACGGTTTCTTCATTATAATAAACAGCACCACCATAAACTCCCGACTTACAATTCCGATTCCTTTTAAATATTGAAACTTGACTCTCAAACCATATCCTGAATGGTTCTCTTTTAATTCCCGTCACAATTCTCCTGTATAGCTCCCATGACTTAAATAAAATAATCTCTAAGTCATTTATTTTTGTATTCCGCCTTCTCCTAAGGAAAAGCAGCTCCCGATTCTTATTTCCTTTTACCAGGACTTAAGCAAACAACATTTCAATTTAAATGGATTCTATAAAATATCGGTTCCTGGGAAAATAGAAGGCCCGAATTCTTCATAAGAAAGCATGACGGCCTCAAGGTTTTCTTTTAATACTGTCGCCATATATAATATTGCCGCCACTTGTACCACAGAGAGCATTGCCTTCAATAAAGACACCTCCTTAATATTTCATTCACGGATACTTCCCGTGACAGTTTGTATACTAGCGGATATGCAAGTTAAAATATGGCGATGTGACTCTGCTAATCGTGACCATAAACCACTGACTCTCCTCTCAAGAGAGTTCCGCAAGACTTAAGTGTCTGATGACTTCAACGCCTAGTAGATAAACGGTGCTATTCAACTCCCATACACAACAAGCAGGTCCCGATAAAAAATTGTCTTATACTGCTTAGCCAAACCAAATCTGATCAGGTCTTTTCTAAACCCGCTCTGATACCATGTTAGTTTTAGGATCAGATTTGCAATAAGTAGAAATACAACACATGAACAATAAACACTTTTACCCTAGGAAAACCCTCCGACTCGAGGGAGAAAAACCCAGCAAAATATATCTCCAATATATTGAATGAATAAGAGCAGAAATCTGCTTACAAGTTTGGCCTTACTCAAGGCTGAATTATTACAATGAATAATAGCATCACTCCTTGATGCAAATATACAAATGAATATGATCCTCCTTGAAATTGATCTGCTGCTACCAAATGAAGATCTGCTGCTAAGGTGCGAACTTGAAGTTTTGGAAATGATTGATGATCAAATGGATGCACATCTCCTTCTCTATATACAATGCAAAGAGACTCTTCACAAGCAAGTTGACTCTTCACCTAGGTCGGCCTTTTTGATAAATAGCAAATATAAAATATAATTTTGTAATAAGGCCGACTTTCCTTAATAATCATTTATTATATTAACTTAGGAGAAAATATCTCCCTAAGCTAAAAACACTAACATTCATTTTACTCTAATTTAAACAATCTGGAAATACCACCCGACTATCAATCTCTCCTGATTCTCAATGCCAATAATAAGAAATACAGGGACGGTGTTTAAAATTTGAAGTGGCATCTTTTTTTTTACAAAGAACCTATGTCACTATCGAATACTGGAGAATCCGTTGAAAAAACTAAGGATGTCAATGCTCTTCAAAGGAAGTCCAATCAGTCACCGGGTCTCCTTGCTAGACTTTTCAACTTCAATTCCCCACTAATGCTTGAAAAGTCATAGGCGGCGTTTGAACTCTTTAATATAATTGAAGTTATATATATATATATATATATATTAAAGAGTTCAAACACTATCCATGACTTTTCAAGCATCAATGGGGAATTGAAGTTGAAAAGTCTAGCAAGGAGATATATATATATATATTTATTTCCTGGCAATTCTCTTTCAAAAGATTCGATCTTCCTTGTAAGAAACTCGTGAATGTTTACATTTCCAACTTCTTCATATCACCCTGACCTTCTAACTTCTCTGCAACTTAAAGGATTCACAGCTTTGTCAAAATAAGAGGAATGTTTGCTTCTAATGTAGCGTCCATTCTTATCGACCCGTCTAGTTTAGACTTCATGCATAACCCAATGTATTTGAACACAGTTTGATTCGATGCTCAATTTTTTATAAACTCCTTAATGATATTCCACAATCCTCTTTTTTCTGACATTCGATAACACTTATGTTGCTGCTAAGAGTAATTGTGATGGCTCAGATGATATACATTAACTATGGCTCTGTCAATCATGCTGTCTCTTTGCTAATACCTCCGTCCCAAAAATTCCAATCTTTTATTTAATCTCCTGAACTCCCTGCAAATATAATGTTCCACGACTCCCTTTAACACTTCACAAATTTTAGGCATATCAGAACTCCCAATTATGAGTTTCTAATTCAACATCGAATTCGTTTCCCCTTTTACAACCACATTCAGACGGTTTGGAAGACAAGGGAGTATCTATAATCTTCATATTTCATTGGTGGTTGGAATATGTCTTTTCTGCTATCTTTCAAAACTGACTCTTTTCAACCATTAAACCTTCCCATGCCACATTAAGAACAATACTCAGTTGAAAGTCTCCATTCCATTTATCATGACTTCCAGATACACCGGCGATGGAATAGAAGATGAACAAACGTTTTTTTCTTAGTTCAAATCATTATTGCCTCTGGCATATATATTGCATCAGCAAATGAATCAAATATGGAATTGTTTATCAACACTACCTTGTAAATGGTCTTGACGACCCAATTACTCCCAAATAAATACAACAGTGTATGGAAGATTATGCACAAAAAATTTATAAGAGTAAATACAAATATGGCATCAACTTCATTAATTCCCAAACACAACAAATGACATACATCAGAATGGAATAGAAACAAAAAATACTTCTCTGCAAACCCTTCCGGCAATGAACTGATATATTCAGAAATGACTGAAAATTGTCTTCACTACAATAAATTCACCATTTTAAGCACCAACACAACCGCTGAAATAAGACTGTTAGCCACCACCCTGGGTGTATCTTCCAACACCGAAGATGATCTTCTTTCAGAGGTCACCCCACCTCGGAAAGGTTGTGAACCATGTCCACCAACAAAAACCTGTTCCCAAAATCCAAAATCTAACCTGCTGAAATGAACTCTCTCAATTCTTTTATTCTTCTCCACTTCATGACTGTTCAAATTGTAGACTGTTTGAATTCTCATCTTTGCTCCATCTTTTTTATTTTGTCTTTTGAGAATCCAACATAAAGTAACTTTATTAATTTATTTAACTTTTAAAACTTAAGTTACTTTGCACCATTAATTTAAGTTGTCCTTTATAATTCACTTTTTCGACAACTTAAATTAATTACTCAACTTTAATGTTGACGCAAAATTGGGGACATTACAGAAATCTTCACCTCTTGGGTACCATAACCCAAAATCCATAGTGCCCTTTGCATACTTGAATATTCTCTTCACTGCTTGCACATGTGTTCCCTTTGGTGATGCTTCAAACCATGCCACCAAACCAACTGCTTCAATAATGTCAAGTCTTGTTCCCATCATATATAACAAACTTCCAATCATGGACCTATATAGAGTTTGGTTCGCCTCAAGAGATTCATCATCCTTGTTCAATTTGCATCCTATAACCATGGGAGTGCTCACTGGATTGTAGTCTTCCATCCTAAATTTCTTCAACATTTTTTTAATATACTTGGTTTGTGAAACAAATATCCCCTTATCTGATTGGGAAATTTGCAACCCCAAAAAGAAAGACAACTCACCAAGCATAGACATTTTGTACTCCTTTTGCATGTTCACTGCAAACTTTTGACACGTCTTATCATTGCTACCTCCAAAAATAATGTCATCCACATAAACTACAACAATCAACTAATGATCACCTTCAGTTTTAATGTATAGATTGTTGATAAGTAGGAGGTATTTTCCATAGTGTGTCAAATTTATGGTATTGCTATCAAGATTCAACTGTGGTTTTCAAGTCAAACTCATTGACCTATGTTTCATGAGTAGTGATTCACATGAACCCATCTCTCATGACTATGAATGGTCCACTCAACACTCATTGCATCTAGGTGATCCTCACAAAGGTGAAGCATTGGGCATTCCCAGGAGGTCACCCATCCCAGTAATACTCCAACTCAAGTGCACTTAACACTCAAAATTCATTGAATCATGATAGCAATATCATAGTATAGATTGTTGATAGCAATACCCTTTTTGAAACCTTGTTGTTGTACATACTTGTCATATCTTGAGTACCAAGCCCTACGGGCTTGTTTCAGCCCATAAAGCGCCTTCTTTAACCTACATACATAGTCCTCACTCTTTGATAGGAGAAACCCTTCTAGCTGTTCAATATACAATTCTTCTTCCAAGTTTCCATTAAGAAAAGCTGATTTGACATCCATTTGATAGACTTTGAAGTTCTTCAAACAAGCGAATGCTAAAAACATCCTTATAGCCTCCATACGAGCAACAGGGGCAAAAGTTTTTTCAAAATCAATTCCTTCAACTTGAGCATATCCCTTGCATACTAATCTTGCCATGTTCCTCACAACTTGACCATTTTCGTTCAACTGTTCCTAAATACCCACTTAGTGCCAATCACATTTTTATCCTTAGGTCTTGGGACAAGTTCCCAAGTTTCATTCTTCTCGATTTGATCCAACTCTTCTTCCATAGCCTTTATCCAATGCTTGTCTTCCCTTGCTTCTATAAAATTCTTCTGTTCCTTTTTAGAGAGCAGGCACAAGTTTGCATGTTTGGATGTACTGGCTACTCCCCTCGTTTGAATTTTTGTATCTCTATCACCAATAA
Source organism: Sequoia sempervirens (assembly GCA_007258455.2). Taxonomy (NCBI): domain Eukaryota; kingdom Viridiplantae; phylum Streptophyta; class Pinopsida; order Cupressales; family Cupressaceae; genus Sequoia; species Sequoia sempervirens. Next base: position 607,216,133 of record VDFB02000003.1, read on the forward strand.
TTAGATTTTTTGGATGATTCTTTTGAACGAATTTGGACAAAGTCATGGGTGGTGCTCTTGATGGAGTTTTTGGATTTCTTTGTTCAACTTCTCCATTTTCAACTTTTTCCTTTGCTTCTTCTTTAACACTATCTTCTTCATGATCAACTTCTTGTGCTATTTCCTTTTGATGCCTTTATTCATCAACTCTCACATTTGCACTTTCAACAATTTTGTGCAATATTTTGTTATAGCATCTATAGGCCTTGCTTCTCATAGAATATCCAAGAAAGATACCCTCATCACATCAAGAATCAAACTTTCCCAAGTCTTCATCATCTCACCAAACATAACATTTGCTTTCGAACACGTTGACGTACTTTATTGATGCAAGCCTTCCCTTCCAGAGTTCATATGGTGTTTTACTATCATTCACCCTGATTTGTGTTGGTTCAAGATGTAGATTGTTGTATGCACTGCTTCTCTCTAAAAGGTGTCAAAAAGCTTAGACTCATTCCACATGGCTCTTACCATTCCTTGAATTGTTCTATTTTTCCTCTCAACAACTCCATTTTGTTGTGGAGTTCTTGCGGCTGAATATTGTCTTCTAATTCCATGTTGTTTACAGAAATTTTCAAATTCATTTGATGTGAACTCTCCTCTATCTGATCTTAGACATTTTATTCTTAACCTAGTTTCATTCTCTACTAAGGTTTTAAATGCCTTAAACCTCTCAAAGGCTTCAGATTTTTCTTTTAGAAATGTAACCCAAGTCATCCTTGAATAATCATTGATTAATAACATGAAATAACTCTCACCTTGCAAGCTTGTTGTCCTTGCCGGCCCACATAAGTCAATATGTATTAGCTCCAAGGGCTTTGATGTAGAATACTCCTTTGATTTGAAACTCGTTCTTGTTTGATTTCCAGCTTGGCACTGTTTGCAGATCATATGAGACGGCTTTCCTATCTTTGGCATGTCCCTTACGGCTTGTTTATGGCTGATCTTCACAATGTTATCGAAGTTCAAATGTCCCATCCTTTTGTGCCACAACCAACTCTCATCTTCTTGTAACATGCATTACTTTTCTCCTTTGACTTCAGTAAGAGTATAGAGATTATTTGCAATTCTATTAGCATTTGCAACAAGTTTCCTTTTTCTTGTTTTTTTGATTTCACAACCACTTGGATAAAATGTGAGAGTGTGCCCTTGATCACACAATTGACTCACACTTGGAAGATTGTGCTTCATCCCTTCGACATATAATACATTTTCAGTCTTTATCTTTCCACTGTCAAAACTAAGAGTGCCTTTTCCGGTGATCCTTGTTGTAGCATTGTCTCCAAACTTTACAATGCCTCCATTTATTTCCTTCAAAGTGAGGAACTTGCTTTTATCCCCTGTCATGTGTTTTGAGCAACTATTGTCAATGTACCACTAATTTTCTTCATTTTGCACATGGAAGGCTGCTTGTACTAGCATAGACTTCTCCCTCATTTCTAGCTTTTTTCCAAACTTTTGTAGATTCCTCTTTTGACTTGTCAAGAATATCCTCGTTTTGTTTTGGTCATACAACGTGTTCTTGTAGATTCCTCTTTTGACTTGTCAAGAATATCCTCGTTTTGTTTTGGAGGTTTAGTAAAGTCGCTTCTACAAGAACACGTTGTATGACCAAAATTATTGCACTTGTAGCACATGATGTTGTAGTCCATTAGAGCAGCAAATGGATTATAGTTTCTCTTTAGGAAACCCAAATCCCTCCTTGCACGAGCCCTACAATCCACTGCCTTATGACCAAACTTATTGCAAAAGAAACAATAACCATAAAATGAATGTTGAAACTTGTTCATTTGTTGTTGCCTTTGAGGAAATGGTCTCTTGAATCCTTCATTGTTGCCTTTGTGGGGACTGCTGATTTTTTGAGTAATATTACTCTCTCTTCTTTGAACTATCACCATTGATGAAGCATTTGAGCACATTTGCATAACTTTTGGACTTTCTTCATTTGTTTTATTTGGTAACTATGTAGCCTTAGAGCTTGAGCCTTCTTTGATTGTCTTTTGTTTTTCTTCAAAACCAAGACTTGTCTTGATAAAAGGCGATCTTTGGGAGTTTATAATATCTTCTAGAATTTCGGAGCTCTTTTCAAACTTCATGCTTCGATTTAATTGATTATTCGATTTTTCCAACTCCTTCCTTAAGGAAACAACTTCAAGCTCCAACTTCTCACACTCCAATTCCTTTACCTTTAGTTGATCTCTTACAACTTCTTCAATTCGTTTTGCTTCCTCAATTGAATCTCTAGATCCATGATCATCCTTTCCGATTCTTCAAGACTTTGAGATGATTTCACTTTAGTTCTCCTATCCTCTTGAAGTCGTGACTTTAGTCTTGAATTTCTTTTCTTGAGCTTCTTGATCTTATTATAGGAAAATTGGAGTTCCTTCTCAAGATCCTCTTCTTCGTCATCTTTAGTATGTTCTTTCAAATCTCTTTCTTCTTTCCTTTTGTCTTCATCCTCCTTTACCTCCATCGCCATACAAAGTATTTCCTCTCTATCGCTATCAAAGAAGCTTCCATTGCTTTCTTTGGATTAGCTACTTGTTTCTTGAATGTAGAGACTCTCTTTATGCCTTTGGAAGTTCTTTTCTTGCTTCCCTCATGTGCTCTTTTTCTTGTTATGATAATATTTCCTTCCTTTCCTTTTGTAGTATTCTTCTTCCTCTTCACTACTTTCGCTCTCAACCTATGGACATATTTTCTTTGTCCTTCATCTTCAAACTCTCAAATTGTCTCCTGTGGGTTTGAAGCTTGGCCTTCTTAACCTTGTCGTCTCCATATATATTTTTCAATTTATCCCACATGTCCTTAGCCGATTTGTAGTGCATAACCTTCACAAACTAAGATTCGGATAATCCACACAAGATTGCATTTTTGGCTTTTGCATTGTTCTCACTCGCCTTCTTTTCAGCTTGGTCCATTATTGGGATTGTAGGAAGAGTATAACCAACTTCAACGGATCGCCAAATATCATAACCAAGAGCACTCAAGTAAATCTCCATCCTTATGCTCCAAAAAGCATAATTTGGTCCATCAAACAATGGTGCCCTATTTGAGGAAAAATCCTTGGTCCATGTGTGCTTCCACGATCTACCTTCGAGCGATTAAGCTCTTTCCGAAGGAACCCACTCTAATACCAATTAATGAAACACACACTTATAGTAAGAGGGGGGAGTGAATCAGTATAGATTAAAACTTTACTTTTCACAACTTAAATAATCATAGCAATATTACTTCGAAACTTAATCATCCATACCAATACCATACACGCAAGATCTAGCAATTAAGCACACACATAAGAGACACACAATTTTACATGGAAACCCTTATGAAAGAAAACCACAGAAAAATATTGCTTGTATTAATCTTGTTACAAATTTTGTAGGCACCAACCCACTGGAGACTCCAATCCTCACCATTGAGCACCAACCCAACAAGAGACACCAATCTCTTCCAATAAGAGGCTCCAACTCTAGATTTCCTCAAATAGGGGGCTCCAACCTCCACAACAACAATATAATAATTTTATTTGCAACCTCTTAGATCTGCCCTCTCAATTGCTCGCAAATCTGTCATACATCCACTCATAAATCTGCAATATAGTCTTCAATAATACTACTAATAAAACACCATCTTGCTTTTATTTTTATTTTCTTCTCACCAAATTGCTGCTATAAATCTGCTCAAATATGTCGCATAAATTTTCTCAAATAGCTTTTTATTTCTGCTCTTCATATGAATAATATTCCCTTGAATTGATTACATTTGTCTCTCCTTTAAACTTATATTTATACAGACTCTTCAACCAAGAGGGGTGACTCTCCAAGGGGGTTGGTGTAGTGTCCCCATTTTTGCTATATGCCCTTCAGTGACTAATAGCCTATTTCCGGAAGCCCGTAGGCTCGTCAGAGGTAAAATTAGGGTTTCCTATCTTGTTGGGGTTCTGAAGCATTTTTTATGGTTTGCATGTTTGAGTTTCTGACACATGTCTGGTGAAGTTTTTAGGGTTTTTTGGAGAGCTTCAGAATGGTGTGACATGCATCTCCATCGGACAACCTTTTCCAGAACTTGCTATTTTTACCTAGCACATTGAAGTTCTGAGATTTGGATTGTGGATTCTTTCTGAGTTTTCAGAGAGCTTCGCAGTGGTATGACATGCAAAGGCATTGGGCAACTTTTCAAAATTTACTATTTTTAGTAAGTTTTATTTCTGGCAGTGCCATCTTGGGCAGTAGCATCAGCAGTCAGCTCAATTTCCATTTCGGGCAGTGCAGTTTGGAGCATAATTGGCTTTCAGCATTTTGAAGCTCATTTTGGGTAAAATGATTTATTCTAAGTCATTAATGTTTTAATTTCTTATTGGCCCCCTTGGCCTAGTATTAATGACTTGAAGTTGTGTTAAAAGGTGGTACTCAAGGGTGGACGCCTCATGGAGAAATTAAAATGCTTTTTTATAATGTTTATTGTGCCTTGAAGTTTGGACGCCTAATTAAGGTGGAATAAAGTGTTTTGAAAATTTAAATATTTCAAAAAAATGAATAGGCGTCCCTTTGGAGGGAAATGTTGGGAATTTGAAAGGTCATTACTAACTCTATAAAAGAGAGGCTTTGCTCATTCATTTGGCATCTTTGGAAAATTATAACAAAATGCTGCTGGATTGAATTCAGAACCCGACTAAGGGGAAGCTTAGCAATTTGACTCCATTCTTCGGGCCTGAAACTATGGTTTCCTAAATGGTGGATTGAGAGTGTACTTCATTCAAAAGTGCACATTGAACTTCATTGTTGGAGAATTTGATGTATTTCTCAGTTTTTGAGCTTGTTGGTTCATTCATGGTTGAAGGTGATTTTTATATGCAGCTCTTTGTATGAATTTTATTTGCTTATTGGTATTTGATCTAATGAAACCTATGCTAGAGGCGCTTCAATTTGTACATTGGCATATTTTTTGAGCAAGTATCCATTTTATTTGACAAGGTCGACTTCTTTCCTAAGCCGTCCCTTGTCTTTGAAGCTTATATTGGTTTGCTGGGCAGATTTCAGCGTGTATGTGTCTTGAAATTGTTCTTTCATGGACGCCTAGCCTTTGAGAAGGTTTATTTTTCAGTCTCATTTGATTTTGGTGAGACATAGATGAAGATATGAGAAATTCGATGGAGTCTTAGAATGCTGGTCTGAATTGGGGTTTATTGAAAATTTATATCAGACCTTCATTTTCTATTCTATGCTCAGTTTCTTGAAGTTGCAATTCATATTTGAGTTTAGAAGCTTAGAGTAACTATTGCAGCTACATTGAAGCTCAAGTTTTCCCTTTGGCGGCTGCTTTGAATTGTTTAAATTCAGGTTATTTGGTTAGCTAGCATTGGAATTGAAGAGTTTGCAGCCTCATTGAAGTTGGGTGAAGTGTGGTAAGAGATTCGTCCTTTTTGATATGTTGTTGATTGCTGGTTTTGAAAACTCAGTTGGCAGATTTTATATCAGATTTATTTCAGAATTTGATTTCAGTTCATAACTTCAATAATTGAGAGATTTTGAGTGGGAGATCATCTATGTTCACTAAGCTTTGAAGCTATTGTAATTCACTTGTAATTTGCAGTAGTTCTTTACATTGTAAGACTAATAACAGTAGTACTGTTTCAGTCCTTCTTTACTACTTTACTTGTGTTAAGTTTTCACATTTGTAACCCCTGGATAGTTTACCGCCGGTGTGGAAAAGGAACTTGTTAATCTCTCTTTGTACCCACTGAAAAGTGGTGAATTCCCACTCACGAGTGGATGCCCGCCGCAGCGGATGAATTAGTTTGTTTTGTAATTTTTTCCCCCCACTGAATTAGTGGAAGTGTGGAAAACTTTCATGGCTGGTTCACTGCCTAGCTCCATTCAATTGTAACTTCATTTCAGTAATTGCTTAGTTTTCTCCGCCATATGACAACACCTCTCCTTCCTTGGGATTGAGTGTGCATTCTTGGTGTTGAGATCTTTTAAATTTGGATTTCAATTTTGGAGCTAACACTAATTCATTTGGCATAGTGTTGATTGTTTGTGAAATTCTTAGGAAAAAATTAAAGGAGCTTATTTCAGTCGGACAAGCATTATTTAATAAAAATTTATTTTATTTTATTTTTAATTTCATTTGCCAATCTAGGTGCACCACTCTAGGGGGTTGTCCCACTTTGGGAGGCCCTCAAAAAATTATTTTATTTTAATTACACAACCCCAAGTTTGGGATGGCACCAAGAGGGGGTCGTCCCAATTTTTGATATTATTTTTACTTTATTTAACACCCCTCTAGCAGGACGCTAGACATGGGTCGGCCTTTGACATCAATGACAACAATATTTCCAACAAAAGACAACAAAACATCAATAGATTAGAAAAGCAATTTGACCTTGGAAAACTAGCAATGCCAACATCTAGTAAGACCCAAGGAGATAATCCTCTCAAGGAACAAAGTGCGAAAAAAGAATACCTCCCACAAGAAAAGAAAAACCAACCCTATAGATCTAAGGTCTAAAGATACTCTTGAGGTAAAGAGGCTAGATTGCAAAATTGGCTTGGACAATACATCTAAGTACTCTTTCTTTGTACTAGATCCTACGCTAAAGAAAAATCATCTAAACCCTCTCAACCCAAGCCTTGTCACTAGATCCCAAGCTAGGGCCCCAAAGCCCTAATCCATAAAACACTATGAGCTTTATCATTGTCTTGAAGAGGCACATCTTTGAAGGGATATCCTAGAAATATACCTAAAAGCATTAATGTTTGAGACCAAAGAGTGAGACATATCCCTTGCAATGACAAGAGTAGGAAGGTCACAAAGAAAGAAATGGGCCAAAGAACTAAACTCTCAAATAAAGTATAAGAAGTGGTGATCTCCATTGGCCCCTTTGTAGAAGAAATAGAACCCAAAAAGAGCATCTTTGGTGGTGTTGTAGTGTAATGTCCCGAACTAGAATTTTTTTGAACTTTTATAAATATTTGATGAAATGCATAAATCATCACACTTTCTAATCAGCAAGATCCTGATGTGGGCAAGGTGAGAGCATACGGTGGTTTAGGACACACTAATTTTCTGGAGGCAAACTGCACAAATCTAAAATGAATACAACAACTATAAATGAAATTGATAAACTATTGTCGAGGCAACACAACCTTCGAGACTTACAAATCAATTCATAACTATGGTGAATCATCCAATTTTACAAAGTATCTTGAATACTGAAATTCACAATATGTTGAAACCCTTCTGTAATTAACATAACCAACATTGAAATGTTTGAAATAAACAGAAATGATTGAGGATCAAATTGGAATAGTTGAAAAACTAGATGGCTGCTCAAGCTAATTGCTCCCAAGTTTAAGCATCTGGCTAGAATATATGATTGAGTTTGGACAGAACATTGACTACTGAGTGTTGCAACAAGCAATTATTACAGTCATAGATCTTCCTACAGCAGTTATATATGTTTAGAATTCTTCTTCAAAATGTATACATCAGCATTAAGGAGAATGTAACAATCCGAAATCAATAACATTACCTAGCAAAGATATTTCAAGCACATTGATCTGTATAGTTACTAAATAGTAAATATCAATCAATACAGCCCTTTAAACCCAGCTGCAGCACTTAACAAATAATTCCAGCAGATATGACCAAAAGAGTGGTCTGATAAATGCCCATAAAGTAGCTGCGATCAGCAATGTGATGAAACCAATTGCAAAATCATACAAACAGTACCCTTAATTAGATTACAATCTAACCCTTGAAAGGTGCAGCTACTGTTGAAGACTATACGGTATGAAAAATGCATTCATTCTTAGCCATGACTCCCTTATGACATAAATGACCCCCAACAATGATGCGAGGCCCACAAGAAAGGGTACAATTTTGACTGCAAAGAGTATGACAAACAAATGGAACTGTAAGAACCTCTATGAACAGTGACCAACAAGAAGAATTAATGCATACAGCTCCTTCACACTGAGATTATCAATAAGATTTGCATGCAAATAAGATTCTTCAAATCTGAAACTCAACCAATATCTGAATACAATACTGCAACAAGTGAATACAATAAACTCCACAATCAAATAATTGGAAATTGCAAGCATTTGGCATTAATAAACCTTCAAATTTGGAAACTCCAAACTTTTCAACACACCAATGACCATTGAATGGAATCACTCCATTGGAGATGAGAGTTTTCGTCCCCAAATCCAATCTTACAGCACACAAGTAATTCCTAGATGGAATTATTCAAATTCATAGGAGGGTTTTCGTCCTTGAATCCATTTTACCAAAGGGTTTTCGTCCTTGAATCCATTTTACCAAAGGGTTTTCGCCCTTGGGAAAGAAGATGAACACAAGGGTTCAATCTCAAAAATGGGGGTTTGTTCTCAAACAATGGATGATCCCTCACTCTACCTAGCTCCTTTTATAACCTTTTGAGGGGAATAATATTTTTTTCTTTCTTTTTCCCTTTCCCTCCATAATTCAATTTAAGAAGTGTCCTGAAAACCCTTTTAAATAAACATTATTTTTAGCCCCTAATCTAAGTGACACTTTTTAAAACAACTTTTTTATAATAAAATAATAGTTCTCTTTTTATGAATATAACATAGAGTTACTTCTTGGGCAACTTAGTTAATTATTAAATTATTTCCTTAGCTCAAAAAGGGGACATGATATTCCGCCCTTCCTAGAATTGCTTGTCCTCAAGCAATATTGATTCAACTCTTTAGCCACTTCAGACTAAATCTTTTTGCAAATACCAGGATCCTAAACCAACCTTGGAAATTTTCAATTCCTAGTTCTCAATGCTTCATGTAATGCAATTGGCTTTTGTTGTGCCTCTCTGATATATTTAGGAGTTGGAAGCCCTACACCAAGTGATAATTCTTCAACTATCTCAATGAGTGAATCATCTACATGTTGGCGTATCAACTAACACCTCTGGAGTGCAAGTTGGTACGGACAGCTATGCACACTACGCAATGAGTGCTCTTCAAATTAGGAGGGGAAGCTCCCTCGTTGTGCTTGACAAAAGTGCTTGAAAAGAAAAGTAAACTAAACTATATCCTGTCTTTTTGTCTCAGCTGTAAGAGGCACAAGGTTTAAGAAAAACTCTATACATTGCAGCTAAGTATTTTTTGGTTTCGCAAGATTTAACTACAACACTCAAAACTAAGTAACTTAACTATCCAATCCCCTCAAGAATTCAGAGCATGAGGAAACGGAGCGAGAATGATTATTTAACGACAAGCTGAGTACAGACTCACAACGTGAAGGCAAGGTGGCACAACTATCTGCTTGTCTGAATATGTAATGTCCCCTTCTCATCAGTGATCTGTTCTGTCACTCATCAGCCTATTCCGGAAGCCTATAGGCTTGTTTGAGGTAAAATTAGGGTTTCCAGTTATGAGGTTCTATGGCTTTTCAGGGAGTTTACTATTTATAGTAAATTCTATTTTTGGCAGTATGAAGATTGTCATCTTTTAGGAACACTTTTCCAGTTGGAGCAATTATCTGAATTCAAGTTTTGGCTTCTAGAAGTCTATTTGGTGAATTTCATAAATAAAGGCACTAATGTTTTAAATTGTAGTTGACCCCTTGGCCTAGGAGAATAACTTCAAAAGTTGTGTTAAAACGTGGTCATGAAGGGGGATGCCTTCATAAGCTTTAAAGATTAATTATGAAGTTTTAAATGCCTTGGGAAAAAAAGGACGCCACACTTTGAGGAGTTGTTTCAAATAAAGTTAAAATTATATTCTTGCAAAAGGGACGCCATTTGAAGGTTTATTTTTATTTTGGAAATTTGAAGAGTCTCATGGACTCTTGGTGTACTTTCTTGAGGAATTGAAGAGTCTTCTACTCTTCTATAAGATGAATGCTTTGCTTCAGCCTTGGTATCCATGAAAATTATGCTAAAGTTATGCTGTCGGAATAGCAAGTGATATTTTGCTTCAAGGATGCTACCTCCTAGCCATTAACCAATTTCGTGTTTGAAATACAACACCTAGTTGGTCTTTGCTGCTTCTCAATTCAGACTAGCAGATTGAGCTCAACAGATTTATTCTTTTTGATGAAATTTCCAGTTTTGAGTTGCTGGTTCACATACAGCTGAAAGTGTAAAATGTTTGCAGCTCTATGAATAATTTTTATTTGCTTCTGGGTACTTTTGTAATGTCATTGTCTGCCATGGGCGCCCCTTTTCACCAAGTATGAGATTTTAATTTTGAGATTCTGATTTTTAAGAAGCAAAGCGCCCCTTTCATGGGCCGTACCATTTAGAGTGCATTGGGAAGTGTGCCAAGAATTAATGTTCAAGTTTTGTTGCTGTTTCTTCATACTAGCATGGTCGCCTACCTTCCAGAAGTCCATTGCATTCAATCTCATTCGATTTGAAGGTGAATTGAGTGAGTTATGAATACTTCATTGGTTTTCATAGTTGCTGATTGACATTTTCAGTTTACTGATTTTTGTATTAGACTTTAGAAGTTCTGATTTTTGATTCATTATTAGTAGTTAGAGAGATAATTATTTGTATGAGATCATCTACTACTCTTGTGCTTTGAAGCTATTGAAATTCATATGTAGTTTGCAGCTTTATTCCTTATTTGTAAGATTGTAAACAGTAGTACTGTTCCAGTCCTAATCGCTGCAATTAATTCTTCTTTCTTCTCACATTAAGTACCCCTGGATGGTCTACCGCCAGTGTGGATAATTGATTGTATCTCTCTTTGTACCCACTTTCAAAGTGGTGAATCCCCACTCTCAAGTGGATGCCCGCCGCAGCGGATGAATTAGATTGTTGTAACTTCATGGCTGGTTATCCGCCTATTAGTTTCAGTTTTCAATTAAATCACTCTGTCATATGTTAGCACCTCGCCCTCAGTGGGATCTTGAGTGCACATTCTTGACGTTGAGTTTGTTTCATTTCAAGTACTGTTCAATTAGCTTCTCTGCCATATGACAACACCAATCCTTCCTTGGGATTGAGTGTGCATTCTTGGCGTGAGTTCTTTCAAGCTTGGATTTTAGTTTTTGATGCTAACGCTAATCAAGTTGGCTAGTGCTGGTTTATATTGTGTAAAACTATCAAAAAAATTGGTTTGCATATTTCAGAATAGGCTTATTGGAAACGACAACACACGATAAACTAAGTACAGATTCTCAACTTGAAGGCAAGGTGGCACAACTATCAACTCAATCTGAATAAGTTTATTATTCACACACATCACACAATAACCAAGTACAGATTCTCAACTTCAAGGCAAGGTGGCACATCTATCAGCTCAATCTGAATGAGTTTATTGAACACATAACATGAAGGATAGCCAACTAGGACAATAAATTGCATAGGCGAGACATGCATACAATCTACAATCAAACTAGCCACTATATCTAACTAAAGCAAGAATTCACCATCATAATTGCATGAAACTTGAGTGGCATAACAATTCATCATAATAGTAAATACTCATTGACAGATACAGAACGAGCAATATTACAGGCAAGGTAAGCACAGCATATATTTCTCTCTCGTGCAAAAGTTCTTGAACAGATACAATAATAGCAATACTACAGGCAAGGTGGGCACAGCATGTATGCTATCATACAAAAGTTATGTACAAATGAGCAAAAGCTCTTATTTATAGACATCAAAAGGTGTAGGGAACCCTAAAATCACCTTGAGTCAACTACAGTCTTGCAATGCATGCAAGATTTATTGCTAAACCCTAATAAAGCAAACTATACAGTTAATTGGAAAGATACCATCAGTTAACGTAAACCCTAAATACAACTCCAAGTGAATAAAGTTGATCTCAGAATAGATATGCATGAGATGAGACAACGATTTAACTTGAAAAGATAACACCAAGTTTAACTCATGTGTGTAATGTCTATCCTGAGAGGTGGGAACTGAAGTCTACTGGTCGTGAACTCGAGCAACCAATCCCTCAACGAGATTTTTAACTGCATCACTATCTGGAGCTCTGATACTCTGTCGAAGAATGCTATGCCTGCGTAGCATATCCTCACCAGCTGAGATCTGGGACTGAAGTTCACCTCTGCTCCTAGTTGCCTCATCGAACAACGTCAACATGACTGTAAGTTGATTAATCTTATAGCCAACGGTCTCCCCATTGAAAATAGTATGAATGAGTGCTTGGAGCTCTGACTGTACATCAGTAAGCTCAACATACACACCACCCTCAATCTGATACCGGCACGGTAAACGAGATACTAAGGTTCTCACAAACCGGAGTGCACTAGTAACGTGCTCTCTACTCTCAGCCAACTCTGACACCATTGTTTCCTCTATCTTTGCCTTGAAAACCAACTGTGTTTTCCAAGAGTAGATAGCCTCTTTATCTTCTGCATTTGTGACTGATTCATATGCCATACTCAGGTGAGCAATCATAATATCGTCCCAGGGTCTATTAATCGTCATGTCTCGCTCCTCATCTTGGAGACGTAGATGGAGCTCTCGTGCATTGTACTGCAACTGATATAGCTTTGTAAGCATAGAATGGCCTCTAGCAACGAACTCCTCCTCCCATTCTTCCAAATGCTTGCCGTATGCAACCAAATGATTAAGTTGGCCCTTTTTTGCTGGAGGCTCAAGCATCGGCAGAAGTGTGGCAGTAACATCTGACCTGTGTACAAGGCTAGAAATGTACTGATGAAGCTGTTTGATTTCAGCCTTGAGGGCTGCCTTGTCTTCTCCGTCCTTCAACATTCTATCCCTGGCACTATCTGTAGCAACCTGTAGGAGATCAACCTAAGTCTGGCGTGTACTATGACCAAGGTTGACTGTGATAACCTCGAAGTCCTGAGATTCCAACTCATCCAAGCTCTTCCCCTGTGGAGGTATAGCAGTCTTGATGACGATTTCCATATTAGTATTCCTCTCTACGTGGATCATGTTCTTGATCCTCTTGTCTGGCACATCCTAGTAAACCTGATCAAAATCTGAATGATTAAGGACATAGGATGGCTGCCTCCTCTTCCTTCCCAGTTGAGCTTCAATCCAAGACTGGTCTCAGCTAATGCTACTGGAAGGATCTGTACTAGCAACAAGAGGCTCTGACAGGAGTGAATATGTAGAAGAGTTATTGCAAGATGGGGAATCTAAATCTAATTCGATATGAATTGGGACTGGTGACTGCTCTAGAACTGGTATAGGAACTTGAGGCTGAACCTCAAGCACTGGCGAAATTTGAACTGGCCTCTAAACTGGCTTTTTGATAGGTTGTCTAACAGGGTCCGTGTGTGTATCAATAGCAAGCGCCTTGCCTTTTGAATTGTTTGGCGCTTGACCTTTCTTGGGAGGGTTACTCCTCTTCTTCTGTTTAGGTTTTGACGAGGAAGGTAGCGAAGGATCCACTACTAGCGGCTCTGCTCTAGGCACATTTACCCTCCTGGTCTTCTTACTGTCGAGGTAAAGTATACTGTTCTGAATAACTCTACTTGACCTCTCTTTTACTGTTGCGTATTCCTTGGCATACCAATCAACTGCTGGCAGCGGCTGTGTCAACCTGCTCTCTGAAAAACTGAGGAAGGACTTCTCCCTCATCATCTGATAAACCTCCCACATCTTCTGACAAGAAAACAAAAATCTATGAGAGAGAGAAGCGGCCGTAGCTACGTCTGCGGACCTCGAAGTCATCCACGCAATTGGCCCAATAATCTTCCATGGAAGGCTCATGATATGCGTGGCCACCGAGGCGAGCTGTGTAATGACCCCAAGGATCATAGGCACATACCTCAACAAGATACATGAGATGATACCTCTCCAGCTCTTGTCCTGCAGCTTTGGCATCAACTGTCGTCTTGCACCAATATATTCCAAACTAAAAAGGAAAATTGGTAGCTGGTTTATGCTTGCGACACAAATGACGATGAACATCATGCAACTGCCTCAGGAACTCCATAAAAACTATTCTATCCGAAGGATAGCGTGGAAGCATAGCTGGATTTCCTGTAAATCCATATACTCGGATATAAGTGTATGTCGGGAACTGAATGAACCAGTCTGCCCAACCATCCATCGCTGCTCTAGCAACCACCGAGATACGAGTGTGCAACTCCTTGTCCAAATTTCTCACTGTATAAGTCAAGAAAGCCTCATGAACACGCTTGAAGTGACGTTCAGCATTAGTGAACTCAAGCTGATCGTAATAGTGATAGACTTTCTGAACATTGAGAATGCCAACGATGTTTAACCCTCAAAACTGACCCTGATAAGCAATCAAGTACACGAGATAAGAACACGTGAAACTCGTGGGCAACTAGGAAACTGGTGATCTGCTTGTGGATAACATCGCTAATGAAGGATGCCCAGTCATAATGCTCCTGCCCAGATATGATGCGACCAATGATGTAATACATCCAAGGCTGGAAAACATTTGCATGTGAATGACATGAGACACGATTCAAGAGTGTAATTAGAATCGCGTACTCATCCTTGTACTCACCACGACCCACATTGTTTGGCAATTTGTTCTTTGCTTGCTTTAACCATCATTCTGCCATTTTGCTTTGGCACTTGTCCACATCAGTGTTGAATGCATGCTCGCACTGCTCCATAGAAATACCCAGACTGTTCGGGTGCTGAGGGATACCAAAACTTCTTTCAACGTCTAGAGGCTTGAGACTACAAATAACTCGTCCATCTACTGACACTATCTCACAAGTAGCAGAGTTGTAATGCTTAATACAAGACATCACGAACTCAATACAACGAGCGGAGATAGATATGGAAGCGGCCTCAAGTAACCTGGACTGCTGAATATTCTGAATAATCGAATCTCTGATTTTGACTGGATCTAAGACTGCCTCTGGCAGCACCTTATGGAGATTCATTTCAACTGTCCCGATGAAGTTGTGAGTAAGGACTGATTTGGTCCTGTATTCGAGCTGACTATACTACATTTTGAAAAACTCGCCCGTTGACTGTGAACTCGACTATGTTCTAACAAGATTTTTGGAAAGCTAAAAATAACCTGCTGAGGCTAAAAATAGCCTATTGAAGAGTTATTTTCGGCGAAAAATCTGAGATATGGGTTTTGTCCATAAAAAGATTCTAAGACAACCTAGATCGTCAAAAATACGAAAATCTGACTTCTACTCGACCATGCAAAGGATTTTCAATTGAGAAAATTAGAAACTCGAGAACTGATGCTCTGGAGTTAAAAATTCCTAAAAATTCAAGCACATGAATTTAATTCAAGGAAGCTGTATAGAATCGATCCAGATGATCAGACTTGCCAAAATTTGCCAATTTCAAGAACATGCGAATTGAAATCTGAGAGAATTTTGAGAATCAGAGAGGAGAAAAGACGTTTTTTTTGTGTTCTTTTGTTAAAATTGCCCCCTGTTCTTCAAATTTGCTAATGAATGTGAACTTGCACCTGTAAAAGGAATTGTTTGATGAAATCGATTTTGAAAACTAATAAAATTGCCCAACCTGGAAAATTCGCCTTTGCTCTTGAAGAATTACGAATTTCTTCAAGCTGGATGAGTGTTTAATGATAGGCGCCATGAATAAATAGAGAAAATTCGCACCATAATGCTAACTGCAAGATTTAAAAACCTCGACTGAAATAGAAAGCTTCTGATTGGACCCCTCCAGTTCGAACTGAGACTGACTTAAAGTCCAGAATAAAAATAATAATAAAAATATTCATCATGCAATTTGAAAATCCAGCACAAAGAGGCGCCAATTTTAGAAAATCGCCCTTTAATGCTCAAATATGCAAAAATAAATATTTAATATTATTTTAATCAGTTGACAAACCGCGTTAAGCCCTTGGATGGATTCGGCGAACTTTACTGATTTCGAAAAGTCCTCATTTGTCCTCATAGGCATCCATTTGCTCAAGATATTACATTTTTTATTAACTTCCTACTTTGTAGCTGACTACAAAGTTACAACTGGCCATATTCAACACTGATTTCTGGGTGACCGGGTGATGCTGAGACTAAGCAAGAATATTCATTGCGAAGCCTGTAGAGCAAGGAAGAAATGTCTGTCGGGAGTCATCACTGCAAAATCCATCATTTAACACCTCAAAAAATTAGGTGCCCTTGATTAAATTGATTTTCAGACACCAGACTTAAGTCATTTCTCCATACTGCCATCTGACGCTTCAAATGACTGTTGACGGTGAATGGTGAACCCTGCTGACTGGATGATAGGCTCACTGCGTGACTAGAGGTATTCCGCATCCAACGAATATATGCAAGGCACCTGAAAACTGCATTAAGGACCCCAAAAGCAAGGGCGCCCCTGGCCTGAAAAGGCTCAAACACCATTTTGACAAAAGTACAACTCTCAACCAGATGCCCTACTTTGACCTCTGATATCGGGAGCTACGGTGGCTTGATTCGCACACCATCTGTCTCAACGCGTAGCCAGAAGGACCTACGAGAGATGTCTCTGGAGGCGACGAAGCGAGAAAACTACTTCTAAGACCTCAAAGAGAAAGGCGCCTTTCCCAAGATGGAATATACGACCAGACTCGGCCATTTTCTAAGCTATCTTCGTTTTTCAGTATTTTGCAAAGACCTCGCAAGTACGAGCGCTTGCCAAATACCGGAGGCTAACAGTTGGGCTCATTGGATAGCTGGAGTAATTGCGCACAAGTCCTATGAAGACTTCGAAAGCTAATAACACCATCTAGCATGCCTAAAGGCTAGGCGCCCCTAACCTATACAGGCTACAGTGTATGTTTCATGTTTCTCCACCCGCTGATTTACATACCTGGTAGAATCTCTGCCAAAATCTCTCAAAATATCGGATTGACAGGCTGACTGGTGCGTTGCGAAACTGGACTAGAGTAGCACAGATGTCAAGAAGACCTCATCTGCAAACTCAATCATCTCAGGGGTCATCTTGAAGGGCGCCCCTAAGCTACAGGGGCGCAATTTTACCATTTGAGAAATTTCTATGATGTGAAGTCTCCTCATAACCTCATCTTCTAACCCTGACTGTCGGAGCTCTAGGTCTCGGATGTCTGCATTCGATAGCTCATTGGATAACCAGACTAGTCGTGAAGAGATTAACTGCATCAACAGGCAGGAATGCCAGCAACTAGCCCCTCTTTAAGAAGGACACCCCTGGACTATAGGGGTGCCAAAAGCTTAAAACTAATCAACTTTTGCAAACTGCAATCTCCTAAACCTCAGCTTCTAACGTCAGTTACCGGAGTTGTAGACCTCGGATAACCTCGCAAGATAGCTTGACGGATAACTGGGCTAATTCTGAAGAGATTGACTGTATTTATGAGCACATGTCACAAAATTTGGGCCTTCAAAGAGAAGGGCGCCCCTGGGGTACAGGGGCGCAATTTTGCTTCTGCCTGGGAAATCTTCATAAATTGATCACTGAAATCTTCGTCTTGGTCACTGAAATGACTGTGCAAAGGTATAATCTGTCGTGAATAGCTCCTCCATCATGAAATGCCTCGTTCTGAGTCCCTGATTCAGGTTCTAATCAACAAATACTTTTGACTAACACAACACTGACCAAACTCCATGCTTGATATTGCCCAAAGACTGTATTTGACATGATTTTAGCCAGGTTTAGACTCTTTTAAGCAAAATGCCTTAATGAAGCAAAAAATTTGGTTTGGGTACAACACTACGTTCTCCCCTATGATAGTTGAATCATGAACTAACTAGGATCTAAAAAAGACTGAAAATCATCCCAATCTTCAGCTTGGACATCAATTCCCTATTTAGACTGTTCCTTGTGTTGGCCTAACTGTGCAATTGGCCTTTGAAGCCATTATTTTTATTTCCATCCAATTGTGACATCCTCAAGTTGCTTTCCTTGTTGATCCACAATTCCTTACAAAACTTTCTCAATTATGCCCAACCCTATACTTGCAACTTCTAACTTCCCTAGAAGTTCTCCTTCATGAAAAATGATCTCACCATTTAGCTTCCACTACGATGCTCTTATATTTTTATGAACCAGTATCTTTAAATGACCATCATAATATTTTTCTTGAACACCCTTGATAGCATATATTTGGTGCATAGCAACTTGTTGTGACCTTTTCACACATCGCCCCATTGCAAATGGGGACCCCCTATTTTTTGGGGTTTTGCCTTGGCGTCACAACTGCTAATCACCATTTTTCTTTTACAATGAGGAGTTAGAGTTCTCAGGTGGTCATCCAAGTCAAATAAGGAATTCAAGCTCAGAACAATGTTTGGACATCGTCAAAGTGCTCAGAAGGTCCAGAGGACAAAAAAACGCCATTGCTTTGGGCCAATTCTGACACCTTCCTATTTTTGTGGGATACTGCTTTTTTGCTTTTTGCTTTTTTGCTTTTTGGCACTATGGGACCAATCCAGGGAGCAACTTTTTTGGCTTGCTTTTTGCTTTTTACTTTTTGCTTTTTGCTTTTTGCTTTTTTCAGCTTTTTTGAAAGTTGCCCTAGGATTGGATTCCTCAGGTCATGGCAACAACGTTCCTATCTTCAGAATCAAAAATTTGTGTCTCCAAGTATAAAAAGCAAGAGAAAATCTCCAAGTGAGGTTTTGTTCCAGATGTTCCAAATGAACGTGAGGTGTTGAGCATCTAAGTATCAAGCATGGCAAGCAAAGCTTCAAGTCCACCCAAGTACGAGATGGCAAGGTTTTGGCAAAGTCCGCCCTAGCCTGTCTGAGGCATGATGAAGTACGCCTTGCAATGTCTAGGCACTCACCAAGTCCGCCTTGCAATGTCCAAGCTCAGATAAAGTCCGCCTAGAGGAAATGCACATGGTCTAGCCAAAGGTGAAGTCCGCCTAGAGGAAGTATGAAGATGTCCAGCCAAGTCTAAAGTCCGCCCAAGAGGAGATGGAAAGGTTTTGGCAAAGTCCGCCCTAGCCTGTCCAAGACATGATGAAGTTCGCCCTGTCTAAAGAGCACTCAAAGTCCACCCTAGCCTGTCCAAGACATGATGAAGTTCGCCCTGTCTAAAGAGCACTCAAAGTCCGCCCAGCCTTAGGAATGTTTTTCACAAAAGTCCGCCTTGGCTAGGGTAGGAAAATTTGTGAAGTCTAAATAGCAAGGAAAAGTTTCATGAAGTCCGCCTACAATGAGGAAATATTTTCATGAAGTTCGCCTAGAAGAGGAAAATATTTGGTGAACTCCGATCTGCACAAGGAAAATTTTTGGCAAAGTCCAACTTGATTAGGAAAAGTTTTGGCAAAGTCCGCCTTGGTAAGGAAAGAAGCTCTCCAACTCCGCCCATGGAAGGAAAGAAAGCCTCAAAGTCCGATCTTGAGAGGGAAAGGTTTTCTTAAAGTCCGCCACAGCTAAGACAAGGAAATATTTTGTTAAAAGAGGGAAACAATTCAAAATACTTATCATGAGGAAAAGACTTTGGGTATTTCAATTTGTTTTCTGCCTTTTTGATGAGCAACCAAGGCATGTTTGTGGAGTTTTCAACCTGCCTTTCAAATTTTGGACGAAATCTTCAAGGGACTTGGTCTAATTTTCATATTATCTTCCAGAATTTGAGTCTGATTTCAACATCAATTCACAGATTTTGGGACCAATTTGAGTCCCAAATTTTCAAATCAGATCAAGTTTTCTAAGTTTTCTGAATTAACAAGTGTTGAAAACTAGAATGTTGAGGAATTGAAGTAAAATCCCAAAAATCAGAACTCAATTTGTCACCAAAACTTCGAATTTACACTCAAAGTTAGGATCCTAACTTATTTCCTTTTGGGTTTTGCACAAGCGGGATCATCAAGGAAAGCACAAATAGAATTTTGGGGCATCAAGAAAGAAAAGTCCTCAGACTTGGCGAAAATATAGAAAAAATTAAATAAATTTCTGACTTGTTTGGGGATTTCATCTACAATCCTAGACCCATTGAAGCAATCAGGGCCACTTCTTGAAGGATTTCAACTCTTGAAGAATTAAAGACATGCTCCCAATTAGAATCAGATGGTGACAAGAAAAGTATTCCAAACAAATTTCCATACTTAGACAATTTCTTGACACAAATTGGAAAATCTAAAGGAATAACATCAATCCAGTTCAAGCGGGAGGAATTTCAAAGCAATCAAGAAAGAAAATTTTAAATAACTTCAAGTCTATACATTTGCTCCAAGGGGAGACTTCCAGACCTCAAAGATTCAAATGCAAGTGAGAAGAAGAAATCAAAATCTCAAAGGGTCCAAGATCAAAGCTAGGAAGAAACAAGCACAAAGGGCAGAGTTGTTAGCAAAGAAAGATATTCTAAGGCCAGTACATGGAAAAAGAACAAAGTGATCAAGGGGGACATCCAACACGCTGAGATGGTGCCTCATCATCTTCCAACCAATCAAATTGTTCCAAGTCAACATGTCTAGATTCAATGAACCTGACACTCCATAATGCAACAACTTTCTATTTTATTGTTGGTTTATATTTAACAGAAGGACAAGTGTCCCCAAATGTAATTTTCTCATTGGTCGAGAGGTAGTTAGTTGTGACAAAACCTAAATAGGGTTTTATTTTGTACTCGGCCATTGATTCGAAATCAATCTTGACCATTGAATTGTAATCGAGGAGCCTATAAATTGAGCTCACCCCTCATTTGTAAAACATGGGAGCATGTTGCAAAACATGTTGAGATAAGCAAATTGTTGCTTACGACTGCCAAAGTAATAAGTAATGCATTGTTTGAATTAATGGTGATTACTTCTCTTATTTTGGATTTGGCATGGTTCTTATCCCTCATCATAGTTTAGATTTTATTTCATGTATGTTAGATGAATGAAAGATTTGATAGTATGGATTGGTGAAACTCTTGCTCATACTTTCTTTGAATGAATGATTTTTGTTCAATGTGTAAAGTTAGCCTAAGCCTATATTGTGGATGCTTAACTTTTGTTTGAATTAATATTGTTCGATTTGATGGTCATTATTCATGACGTGAAAATCATAAGCACACCCCTTGAAGATTGCACCCACTTTGTGTAGTTGTCCTAGCGTGGCGAAGCAAAGCGTGGCTATTGGTTTCACCAAGTCAATACCGTCTCTTGAATTCTTAGGATTAGATTAGAACTTCTAAACCCTTATCTCCTTTTTAGTTTGCTTGAAGTCCACAATCCAAGACCCAAACAATAGAGCTTCATTGTCTAGACCTTCATTGTGAATTGAACGAGCCTAGCATAAGTCCCTTTGTGTATTACCAGCATATCGCAATGCCCATTGAGCTTATCCACATGTCAAGACCTAACAAAAGAAACCTTGGAATCGCCATATGATCTTCTCACAATCTTAGCATATGCGGTGATTTTGTTCAAGAGAGGATAGAGTGTCTTTGGACATTTTATTCTGTGTTCGGTGGGTAATGGAACGCACACCAACACAACTACCACTCGATTGTTTGCAAAGTCCCTAGTTTCATATATTCTTTTCCTAAATGCACAAGACTCCTCCAATGAGAAAGTCACTCCTACTAAATTTGTCTTTGGAGATACTCCTACAAACTTGCTTTTACTTTCAACTTTGATTGCCTTAAGAGCTATTACTTATGAAGCCTTGCTTGTTTCCACTCCAAAAATTGCTAGTTGTAAACCCTTACAAAGATTTGTCATGGATTCCTTGGCTTGCCTTTCTCCTACTTGAGCTAATTTAAGCTCCTTTCTAATCCTTTTTATTTCTTTAGTTGCCTGCTTACTTTGTGTAACCCTTGCTTCAGCCTCTCACTCCCTAAAAATTGTTGTAGTAATTCCTTGTTCTTCTACTTCATCAAGTTAAAAATGGTCTAAACTAAGCTCAAAGAGAGCTCATCAAGCTTTTCCCTCATTTCCTTAGATGAAATTAAGGCCTCTTCTACAAATTTGATGGAAAACTCCCTCTCTTATCAAATGTAGGTGTTTTCATTTCGATGTTTCTAATGACTTCTTAAGGCCTCTTCTACAAATTTCAAGGCAGATGAGGAGGTTTTGAGTGCGATCTACACAATCATAAAGTAGATGATGCCTGATTCTGGTGTTGGAGCACAAATAGTCACCGAGATTGAGATTTTTAGACTTAAATAAGGAGATCTCTTTGCACGAGATATATGCCAGGCAACTCGGTTGACATTGCAGCCAAGTAAAAATTTATTAAGGGCATAGTTTAAGTTTAAAAATCAAAACTTTTTCTTTTTTTATATTATTATTAAATATTGAAACTTAAAGTTGGACAATGAGATTGATTTTTTACTTTTTCTCATCTCAAATGCATGGTGGGAAAGATTTGGTGCTAAGGTACCAAATCTTCAAAGAATTGCAGTTTGAGTATTGAGCCAACCATGCAGTGCTTCCAATTGTGAACACAATTGGAGTATGTTTGAGCACATTGACTCCGAGAAGTGCAATAGACTGTCAGTGCAGAGGTTGAATGATCTAGTTTATGTTCATTACAACCTTCGCCTTCGCCACCGACAAATTTTGGGCACTAACTTATCACCCATCACACTAGAGGAGGTCAATACACAATCAGATTGGATCACTAAGGCTGAGGAAAATATATTTAGTGATGAGGACCTTGATTGGGTTGTCTAGGTGGATAGAGAGGCAGAGGCAGTAGCCATGGCAAAGGAGGAGGATAGAGCACAAGTAGACACCTCGGATGTTGGTGGGGGTGTCACTGAGACACATGCAGAGATCATGGCTGCATCATCATCCAACACCTATCTTACATGCCCATGTAAGAGGGTCGAGTGATCCAAGCTCCTCTGAGCCATAGACTTCTAGCTTTTGTTTTGATATTTGTTTGGAACTTTTGATGCCATGGATTTCATATTCCATGAGTATGTATACATTTGACAATATTTATATCTCTAATTATGTTATTTCCTTCAACTAAAATTTACATTTATATTTATGTGATCGATGTATACTTGTGTATGTGATCAAAGTAGCTTCTATTTGATGAGGTTATTGTGTCTTTAAGGTTAATTTATTAATGGGTGCATGAAACAAGTTTTAAATCCTTAAAAATATCTGAATTTCTTGGGTTTTTCAATTTGTCGAGTCTAGGTGTTGAGTCCAAGTCCGAGTCTGAGTCTGAGGCAAGTCTGAGTCTTGTAACATTGGTTGGAATACAATGGGACCTCTAATATACCTCTTGAGACTTCCTCCCCATTACGAAAAGGAACCCAAACTCTCATGGTCCAGCTAGCCAAAAGACTTACCTTTCTCAAGCTCACTAGAAAAAATTTCAAAAATAAAAGCATCATTGCCAACCTCTTGCACCATTGGAGAGGGAGAGGGAGAGGCAGAAAGGGGAACCTTACAACCTTCACAAGCAATTTCAAAATCTAAATTAATTTGATTGAGGACATGTTGAACGATTAATGGTGATGAGGTTTGCCCCATCCCACCAAGTAGGTTTGTGAATATATTGTGAACCTTTAACGCATGATGTTTTAAGTCTCCTCTTATACTAGGAAGTAGAATGACCATGAACAAAACAAATTTTACAACTAAAGTTTAGTTTCTCATAATCCACTAGTTGTCTCCAAGTTCTATCTCCGTCCCTAAGAGAAATTTCCTCAAGGAACTCCTTCGATAAATACATATTCACACAAAAATGAGTAAAGGTAGTGCAAGTTTTATCTACAATCTCTTAGGCCAACCAAACAAATTTTCCTACAATGTTGACAATAACAATCAAACTAGAAGTCCAATACTACTATAGTGAAAGATAGTGTAGCCTAAACCAAATAAGAGCTGATGGAAAAGAATCACTTCTAGTATCAAAGGAAGGAAACCATAGTCTAATACATAGAAAATTGTGCTTAAGCTTCCACAGGTTAGAATTCAAAATGAATTATTTATCATTTTGTGATTCAAACTCCAAAATGAAATAACCTTGAACACAAGAATAGGCGTAGATTTTAGTTTTTGTCCTCTAACTTAAGATTTCATGTCTCAAAGATCCATTCATGTAATTCAATCAATTTTTTCCAAAACCTGTTAAATTTACAAGGTCATGATCTATCAAATAATCTTCCCACTCTGCAATCTTAGTGTCCATGATAATTTTTGGAGGGTTTGTAGAATCCTTGAAGAGGCCAAAAAAGTCCTTACCAAAGGCTTTTGAACTTTTCCATTCATGCCCTACTTCATCAACAAAGATGCAACCAAACGACAAGTTAGAAGCCCTAGCCATTGGCTACTATCCATCTCTAAAATTTGTGAGGGCCTCGAGGTATGAGTCTCACCTAAATGCCCTATCCCTATCTCCATGAAAATTCATCATGCACTTAAGAAAAATCTTTAGATCCTCTCTAGCCACCCTAAGGGAGGTGGCTTCATGGTACTTCAAAAACTTCCCATAAACCAGCACAATCTTATTGGAGACAAAAGAATGATTATCCATAGGCATTAAGGTTCAGGTATGAATAAATGCCATTGCCTGCCTTGCAAATAGTCAGCAATGTCAAAATCCAAGGAATCCTCATTACCTATTGTCAAAATCATATGTCCACCCTTGATTGCCAAAGAGACATAGTCAATTGAGGTGACACCAACTTGAGGTAGCACGAACCAAGTCCTTAGCATTACCAAAATTTATGTACAAATGGCATACATTGAGATTAGATCACAAATAGTTTGGCAAAAGTGTTGTTGTGAAGTTGATAGGTTATGCATCCCAAGTCTTCAAAAGTCCAACAAAATTTATACAAATGGCAATAGAAATTCCACACAATACAATCAAATGAGCAAGGCAAAGTGAATCCAAGATATGAATGAAAGTGTATTGCTAGAATATTAACTACCTGAAAATGAATGCAAAGTTACTTTGACGGGGCAGCCACCAAATACAAAAATTTATAATAGAACTCTACAAGTGAGGATCCTTAAATACTATCCTTCCTATTATGTTGGGTCAAAAGATAGTAGGAAAACTCCTTCTCAAGATTAAATCAACAAACCAAAAGATAAAAATCTTTACAACTAATCAAGAATTAATAAGGAAAAAATTGGAAATTCAAATAACATAAAAAAAAAAATCATTAAAAAAGGAGACTAAACCATGTTTTTTTATATTTAAGGACAATTTGATTTCATAGAGATAGAGACAGTAGACGGAAATGATAATTTAAACTTTATACCATAAAATTTGGAATATGGTTCTTTTTCATTAATTTTGATATCAAAAAATTGCATTGCACACTGCGTAGCACATTACTACATAGTTTGACTTCAAAGTCCAAACCTAAAAATCAACTACAATCTACTTCGTACAAAGCCAACCTACAAAGTATACAAAAACAAAAAGCGGAGAGAGCCAATGACTCTTGTTGCTACGAAGTATGATACACTAAGTGTTGTAGATAGTGATGATGAAGCTCTAAGGTCCATGCCTCGACTAATTCAATCACTCTAATATTTATCAAATGTCACGGCATCCATCAAGATAAAGTGGTCATCTTCATCAAAAAGTGGCTCCTCATCTTTTGCAATAAATTCAAAATCTGTATTGATCTCGTCAAACTTAATCGGTTCATCTTCCTCAACACCAACTAAAACTATTATATTGAATGCATAAGTCCGTAAGGCAGATAAAATAATTATTAGATATTAGATTTGCAAAATGAAACAAAACAATAATTAGATTTTAGAATTACAATTCAATTTTTTTCTAACCTCGAATTTCCTTGAGCTTAAAACAAAGGTTGTAGTAAACAAACAATATATAGTTCATTTCTTGTTGAGTCAAACCATTGCATTTCTTGGAATGTATGTGCTCGAACACACCCTAAATATGCTCACAAGTAGATAAACTACATGGCTGACTCAAAAGGCACATCACTATCTATCAAAGATTTTTGGTTTCCTAGCAAAAAAAAAATATCCCTATTGAGCTGAAAAAGCACAAATTTTATCAAGATTTTGTCATATACAATTTAATTAAAACTTAATATCTATACTCTATGTATGTACAATATAGAGAAATTGTCAAAAGTTTTTACAATTACCTAGTTTGAAGGTGGTCCTACCTTCTACTGAAAAAACACTAGAGAAAAACCATTCACTTTCTTGTATGAGGACACTCTATCATACTAGAACATTCTTTCCATGCATTTAAAGAGGCCTTTGTGACCTTTGCATCATCTCGAAATGAAACACCATTGAACAATGCTAGATTGAGGCACTATCTAGCAGCATAAAGGGGGGATGCATCTATCAATCACATCTATGATTGATGATTTCACATAGCAATATGTACTTGTTCTTGTCATCATCCATCCTTCTCTATTAGCCTCCTTTGGCTTATCCATGGCCTCATATAAATAGCTCACAAAGGATTTAACCCCATCGGGTAGTCTCAAAACTCTTAAAGTCTTTGAAAATTGGACAATTTTTTGTGCCTCTACCTAAAAACTCTATTAAAAACTTAGTCTATCAGAGTCTTGCCATCCATATGATTGGTAAAGCTTCACTTAACCTGCTCATTTAAAATGAACATTCATTTCAAATTCATCTAATGCAAACAAAGAGAGCCTACAATGCCAAGAAGTGGGTAACAAATCTCATCATCCCTAGCCAAAGAAATTCCTTGCCTTTAGTGAAGGTGCACATCATACTCAACACCCTCATGTGATTGTATATAAAGTTGGTATTTGTGTGGGCCCTCTCAAATACATACTTGACCCATTTAAGTTTGGCACTTTCTTCCAAGGTTAGATCAAGACAATGTGTCGTGCATGGATTCTAAAACATAGTCTGATGCTTATCCATCAAAAGTCTCCTAGCAGCAACACAATCAGCAACATTATCTATAATAAAAGCGGACCACATTTTATCAATAGCCTTCTTAACTTGTTTATGAACATTCTTCCTCCACCATATACTCTCTAACATTGGTTGCACACCTAGTGTAGTACATAGTGCAAAGAAGACATCAATGTTTCCCTCTAGTGTTAGATAGCATAGAAAGAGAGTCTCTAATAGATTGTCTAGTAGCTTCTAGTTCATAAAAGTGGTTGACTCTATCCATAGAAGAAGTTGATCCAATCAATATGCTTGTCCTTGCCTTGTTTGCCATTGACTCTCTGAATACAACTCAAGAGCCTTCAAGGCTTAACCAATGACATCTAGAGGGCATTATTTAAAAAAGATCACATAATGACTTGGAACCTTTGACAAATGCCATTTGAAGTGATAAATGTCTCCATTGCATTCAAGGCTACGAAATTTACATTTCACTCTATATTAGGGATCGTTGTGTCATGCATCCAAGCAAAGTCTCTCACGCCTTTTCACTCCAACATTATCACTCACGCCTTAATATACCTATCTCTCCAATAAGTCAAACTTCTCAATATATCACACCTCCCTATATAACCAAAGGTATGTGGAAGAGTAGTGGTATGAGTAAGCAATCCTTTCAATATAACAAATCTTTTTATATACCAAATGGCACATGGAAGTAGTGGTACAAAAGAGCATAGCACCAAAAAAGATGGTACGAAAAAATCTTGGGTTTGTCTAAGAACACACTTCGTAGGGAATCTAGCTTAGCCAATTATGTGAGTAGTAGCACCCTTCACTTCATTCAACTAAAACCTTTATGGGGAATCTAGCTTAACTAATAATGAAAGATCATTGGAAGAAAAGAGAAAGAAGAATAGATAAACATTAACAAAAGAGAAAATTTATGTTGTCTCCTAATCACTCCAACCTCCATAACCCACAAATATACCACTAGGTCATGACTTCCCAAGATAAAAAACAATTATTTTGTCAAACATTGTGTTTGGTGCACTATAGAGGGGCTCAAGAGGCAAACGTATATGTATTGAATATTTTGCAAATGATTTTACAATAAAAAAAAATTATACAAATGCTAAATATTAAAAAACCATAGGCTTCAACTCAAAAAAAAACATGATTTAGGGTTAGGGTTAGCAATTTTATTTT
The DNA here is from genome assembly GCA_007258455.2 of Sequoia sempervirens. NCBI lineage: Eukaryota > Viridiplantae > Streptophyta > Pinopsida > Cupressales > Cupressaceae > Sequoia > Sequoia sempervirens. Next base: position 607,244,089 of record VDFB02000003.1, read on the forward strand.
ATGCTTTACAAGATCCTACCCCTAACCCTAAACACTTAAAAAATTAAGGTTTAGGGTTAGGGGTACTAAGTACTAAAGCCTGAAAATTCACTAACCCTAAAATAAGTATAGGGTTTAGGGTTAGGGTTAAAGTATATATGCAAACCCAAAAAACCTAACACTAACCTTGAATTTTGGAAAAAATTCAAGGTCCAAGATTAGGTTAGGTTGTACTTACTAATAAGAAAAACCTAACCTAACTCAAAGCCCTAAAAAAATAAAGTTCTTGGTTTAGGGCTAAGCATACTACCAAAAAATACTCAAACCCTTAAAAAATCAGGTTTAAGGTTAGCAGTAGGGCATAATAAAATAATATTATAGTATCACCCTAATGCTAAACCCTGAATTTGTTAACAAAACCCTAATCAAGCCCCAAGTTCTATTTATAATTGAACCCTAGCCCTATCCCCAAGCTTAATTAACCCCCAAACTAACAATTCAGATTTTAGCAATAGAATTAGGCCATAGTACAAACCAAAGTAGAGTTTAAAACTTAAAACCAAGTAATATTTTTATAAAAACCTTATATGGAGGTTGGAAATATCAAAGGAAGATTCATAGAAGATGTGAAATTGATCCAATCCAATCTGATAGAAAAAAAACAAGATTGAGCAATCAAATGCAAATGACATCAAATTTCATCCAAAAAATAGTCTAGAAAAGTTGAAATCTAAAATCAATATGAAAAAAAAACATAAAATCACATTTTATAGTGAAAAAATCGTTAACCACAATTTAATTAGGATTTATCTGGTCAAAAAAATGTCTGATCGCTTTTTTTCAAAAATCACACTTTCTTTGGTGAAACAAAATGGCCTACAGGCCAAGTCACAATTTATCACAATAAATTTGTGATTTCTGCTTCTTTGAGTCAAACCATAAGCCAGGCCTGTTGAACATAAAATAAACAATCTTGAAAACTACTAGAGACTATTCAAAGGTTATGCACAGCAAAAATCCACCACTCCATGACCTTTACACCAAGAACAAGAAGCAGATTATGAGAGACATAACACCATAGGGTTGTCTTTCTCTAACTGCTGTAATTGTACAGGTAGCTCATTCCATCCACTAACAAAGCCCAACCAATAAATTAGGCGCTTAAAGATATCTTTACCTTCTACCAACAAGAAATATGTGTGCCAGACCTTCTTGCATCAAGATTACTGCAAGATCGGCACTTGCTCCAGGATCTGATAATTTAACAGCATGACATCAGAACAAAGTTTCCCATAATCATTAGTTAACTTGAAGAGTCTATATATAAATAATAACAGAAGCTAGTGCTATATAAAGAGTCTATTTATAAATTACAGAATACAAAGGGCTCCACTCTAGGTTCTAAAGGCCACTAATCCAAACTGTGAATGCTTACTCATAAAACAAAGTATCTCATTCTGCAAAACTTACCACAAGCCTGCTTAAGAGTGTCCAAAGCCACAGAGTCCCAGATGTCCTGAGATAATTTGTGCATATAATAAAACAATTAGAAAACATTATGTTGGCATCCAGCTAATTCCAATAAAGTTGGAACTTTCTTCATTCTTCTAGAAATCAAGTTCAATGAAGCATATAGGATAACCTTCTAGTTACAAAGAAAGTAGTCTTAAATGAAATGTCATGTTAGACATCTGTCAAACCTCAAAAAGGGCTGTGCTTTACAACTAGTCACAGGAAAACAAATTTACTTCTACCTCATAATGTTGAGGTAATATTATTCTTAATTGAATTTGCCGATATCTCATTCCATCATATTTGAATAAGTGCAATGATTATTTTAAAAACTATGCAGATCAACTTGCTAAAAAAAATTACAGTAAATTAGTGATTATGTTATAGAAACAAACATCAACCTCCAAGTTAAATATATAGAGTTGGCTTATGTTCAATGAAATGTCAATTTGCTGCTTAAGTGATGCTCAGAATGATATGACAAAAAATTTCTTCCAAACCACTTCCATACAAATAAAACACATCGACAATAAATCAGTGCTATGCATTTAATATATGAACCTGCTGAATCAATTAGACAACCTATAAAAAAATTGATGAAATGATATACTTCTTTAGTGTATCCAATTGATTCAGAAATCATCTAAAGCATTGCAAAGCTGATTCAAAGAACTTTTGAAATGTTGGTTCTAAGGCATGCTTTACTGTCAGATAGAAGAAATTTTTAACTCGTAATCATAGCATTTTTGAACGAGCTTGTTGTGTGATTATGCTTAAAACAGACAACCATGTGTGCTGATTAATAAGAGCTCTTTTTTCAGTTTGAATTGTTGCATTTGAGAGCAAACTCCAAGACTCTCTTGATGATAAAACTTTTCATTTGAGATTCTTATGTTTGAAGTGCATAGTTGCACTTGGAATGCTATTATGAATTATCTTTGAGTAAGTACTGGAAGTGGACCTGAATTTACTTTTATCCTTGCTTGATAGTGATTACTGGCTGATATTTTTTATATTCTAGATGACGAACATACTCAAGCCTAAAGTTAAAATAATTGGAGAGACAGGGAATCTTTGTATGCCATTGAAATAAACTTGTTTCTCAGGTTGATATGTAAACTTTCATGTGTGCTACTTAATATAGTTTGTAAAAGACACACAACTGCTATCCTACTTGTATTTACTTAAAATGAAAATCAATGAATGTTTATTTAAATGCTAAGAGACTATTAATGCCGTGTTATATATATGACTAGTACTTGCAAAAATTAAACAATAGAAACAAGCACAAATAATTATTGACATACTGAATTTCACCCTAGAAACCCCAAGATGAGGAAAACCATCTATAAGTGGCAATTCACAGCTTCCTTCATTTCCTTATGGCCAAAGATTGCATACAAAGAGGATGAATAGAACAATTACAACATCACCTAGTATTGTTTGCTTCTACAGTCTCCCTCTATTCTGTTATGCCTTCATTCTACAATCATCTTCGCACTCCACTCACTCCACACAGCCTCTGTCTATTGATTGTTTTTTAATTGATAACTTGTTTGCAGGGATTGTCCTTTCATGCACTTGAGGATTCCTTAGCACTCCAAAAATGAAAAGATGTTAACATACTTTCATTACTTTACATGTACAAACTCTCAAGGCAAAATTGTCGCTTTATCTAGACCATTGGTTACAATGTACACATTTGTCCTGGTGGCTTCAAAAGTGGTGCCTATATTAACTAACAGTTTCATCATTAACACTTTTGTTACTACTTGGAACAAATGGTTGTGCAACCACCACCTGTGTTAATCAGCAGTTTCATCACCATACAAGAAATACTCCATTCAAAGCCTTGTTACTGACTAATTCTGATTTAGTGAAGAAAGAGTTAGCATTTTCCTAATCCTGATAAAATATTTCTCCTTTCTGAGAAGCTTTTGGTATCAAGCTTAGTGGTTGAGGAGATGTAGAAAGAGTTCCTCCACTTTATCCTTGACATATCATGATACAGTCTAGATCAGGGGGCCTTATTAAAGATTTCCCAATCGAGCAGCCCATATAATCACACAACACACCCATATGCAAATGGAAGCAATAAATGCTAAACTTCAGTAGTTTTATTAATCCTCTTATAACACAACACAACCTGCTTATAGTTTTAGAATCAGGTACAGCAATTTTATTGGCTGACTATGGCAGCATACAACTTACAAAAATCACATTAAGCTACAGTAAACTACAACAGCTTAATGTCACCTATCTCTCTCTTGCTGTAAGGCTCCTCAGCTCAGCTTTTCTCTCAATCCTCTCTACACTCTTTAGGAAATCTTCCCTTTCCTTAACTCTGCTTAACAGAGTTTCATTTCCTCTTCTCTCGTTCAATAGGGTTCATTTTCCCCTCTTCTTCTACCAGAGATCCATTCCTTTCTCATGAACAAAGATTCCCTTCCCCACTCTCTCCAGCTTACCTCTGACATCTTCATTCCAGGCAATTACATAATGTATATCAATGGCAACCCCAGCCAAGAAGCTGTACAAAGCCTATTGCCAGCCAGTAAGAGGAATAACACATGGCCAAGAAATTCTTTCATCACCCATCGCAAGCAGCCCATGGAAGAAAACATGCAGCCACAGAATGGTAACTGCCCCATCAAGATTGAAAGAACAGCCAAAGAAAAAAGAAAAATACAAGCAATGCAGCCCCGGTAATGTAACACCCAAGAAGATCAAAGAATTGATCGAAGCCATGAAGAAATAAGCCATCTAGACAAAGAATACACCAATATGCTAATGCAACAAGGGGAAAGATAAAATGCCGCCAAAAAATACTGCCATGCAGCCAAAGAGTATACTCAGCTTCCAAGTGAAAGGAACAGCCAAGGGATGATAGCAGATTGCCATGCAGACCTAAAGAATAGACAAACTACCACAAAGAAAACAGTCATGATAAATGGTAAGTCACATGGAAGAGTAGATGCCAACATGGTAAGATGCTTATGCGTGCAAGAAAACATTCCATGCAAATTTAATAAAATCAAACATCACAAAAGAAAGAATGTGAAAAGGTACAATGAGAGTAAATATCCAGCCACACAGGATAGAAGAAATAAAATCATGACCCCAAATCAGCCACCAGGTGTATAAACTCTTCCACAAATCATTGCGTAACAATTAGATTGCTAAAGCAATGGTAATCGTATGAAACAAATCATCCAAAACATAATTGCAAAACTCTACAAGTACTCACCCATCCAAATACCAAATAAGTACTAGTAAGTATTACTCGGCCCTGAGTTATTGAAAAAGCACCATAATTTCTTGTGGAAAACTCGCCTCACAAGAAAATTGTCATTACTTGCCCAACACTAGGGTAAAACCCAATCAAAGTTTTTAAAAATGCAATTTTCATGTCAAAATTTTAACATTTTATAGGTCACTTATTTGAATATAGGTTGTTTGACAGTTTGATGTGTATACGAAGGGTTTGTTCAACAATTACATATTGTATTTATCTTTTCAGCTTCATTACTTTGTAGAACATAATGTTATCAGATTTCCACAATCAATGAGGTTGTCGCTGCTGTTTCAGGATTCAACTGTGTGAGACTTTTTAGCATCAACATTTCAAATAACACTCCGTGATCCATCATCAAGATGTAAGAGAGCTCAAGGAGAGACTAAAAAGAGAGGGGAAAGGAAGGAGGAGAGAGGAAAGGTGGCACATGGTACAAGGTGCAGGAATGTGACAAAAAAGAACAACAATCTTAATGATGGAAACCAAAAAGTAATAAAACCAGCCTTTGTATGACAAAATTTATCTAACATATAGATATTTATAAATATCTATAAATATATAACTTATTTATATACTTATATTTATATTTATTTATGTAGAATAAGTTTATGATATAAAATAGTTATATTTATATCTATATAAAGTAGTTTAGGATATTTATTTATGTAGAATAACATAAATTTATCTACTTTTTTGTCCTCGGAAGTGAATAAGTATATGTAATGACTTCCTCCCATTTTGGTGTGTTGTGGATATTAAATATTCCATCTTTTCATTGTTTTATCTGCTCTGGAAGCATGGCTCTTGTTCTGAAGATTAATCGGATTCACATCCCAATAAACAAGTGGGAATTTCCGGAATGTAGCAAGATCTCTTCTGATAAGCTTGCAAAGATCTTTATCATCAACTCTCCACTAGTGGAAGAGGCAATTTCAAGAATAATTGGTCGGGATCTTCTTCAGTCAGCTCCTCAAATTCTTTATCCATCCCAGGTCGTATCTGTGTTCCTATCTAATTGTATGGATTTCTTGCAATCGTATGGTCATCTTTTATAGTTAGCAATTGATTATGTGCATCAAGCTTTCATGCTCGGTCAAACCTTAAATAAGGCCATAAGAAATTACGATCTATTTAGTGGAAGGGCATTGGTTGTGGAAATTTTTTGTTAAAGACAAACCCAGTTTTTAAATGTAAGCTTTAAAGACAAACCCAGTTGTTAAATGTACATAAAATGCTATAAAGCTTGGGTTGCAGCTTAACTGTGATGCAAGTGTGGAAAATGCTCTACAAGCTCACCGTTTAGATTTGGGCCCTCTCCTTTCAAAACAGGTCCAAGATGTTTCTCATGCTATTAGGTTTTTGATGGATCATGTAGTTCATCTGCCAGCTATCCCAGATGCCCTTGTTGGCCCTGCTGTAGATGAGGTTTCTACACAAGGGGTAAATGAAGATGGAGCTGCTCTAGTGTGAACTTCTGTTGCAATTTCTTCTTCTGTGCAGGTTGGTCAAGGAATTTCCATGGTTTGAGGGGTTGATATCCCAGATTTAAATGATGTGTAAGGTACCAAGGAGCTTATAATTTGATACTACTGTTATCTTTTTTGTAAGCCTTCATATATAAACTATTAAACTCTCGTATCTTTTATGCTTTTTGTGATGTATTTCAAGTCTGGCATTTGATTTTCTGTGGCTTTATCAGTCTTCAGTCTGTTTTGATAGTTGCAGATACTTAGTTCTCTTCAGGGCTTTCTATGGCTCTTATGGAAACTCTATAATGTAATATCTATACTTATTAATATAAAATATTTCAGGCTTTATACCTTTTATCTAGAAAACAAAATTATCTACTTATTTATATACTTATAAATATATACTAAACAATATAGTTATAGATATACATAGTTATAAATATCTATAAATATAAGCACTTATCTAATTATAAATATATTTATAGATATTTACACATACCTTATATATTTATATAAACATATATTTATAAATATTTATAACATATCTATTGATAAATAAGTATCTATACATATCTTATAAATATCTGGAAATATCTATACTATATACTTTATATGCAGAAAAACATCTATAACATATACTTTATCTATAGATAAATAAGTATCTTATAAATATCAATATATATAGATAAATAAGTATCTATAAATATCAATAGCAAAACTATAAATATTTATATACATATTATAAATTTATGATAAGAATAGAAAACTAAATATATACTATTACTTATAGGTATAATATATACTTATAAATATACAATATCTACTTATTTATCTATTTAAAAATATAAAATACCAACTTATTTATATACCAACAAATACAATTTTAAAAATATAAAATACCAACTTATTTATATACCACCAAATACACTCTAAAAAATTTTGCATACATATAAATTTACAATATATATATATATATATATAAAATTATAAATTCATATATAATAAATTTATAAATTTATATATAATTATATACTCTAATACATATTTATATATAAAATATTTAATACAATATGGATAAGGTGCTCTATAGCATTCATTAGGGCAACATGTTTTAATTAGCTCTAGGTCAAAAAAAAAAAAAATCCATATCCTTACTCATACCTTCATTGCTTGAGCCTATTTCTAGTACTTCCATTGGGCTTGCGTACTCAATCATGTTAATAGCCTCTTTCATTAGTTGATAAATTTTTAATTTAGAGCCATAAACTATATCCTTTGCCAACATCCCATCCATTTTTTGCAGTTAGAGTGCTTCTGTGAATTTTAAACAATCCAAGCCACTTTACCTTCAACTTGCCAAGTTCTATCTCTCTTTTTTCGTTATCCTTTCAGCACATAGACTTCGATTTTTAAATTCATCCTTCAGAAGTTCATGTTGTGCCACCTCCATAGCCCATTGTGCCATTAATCATCATTTGTCAAGTTTGTGTAATTGGAGGAATCTCTCCCTTAGGGTGTCTTCACCACCCATTTATTGTCCACTACTATTCTTAAACTTACTACTTACTCCATGGGAATTGCTGCTTCTTGTACATACATCAGCTGGAAGGGGGTGTGCCCATTAGTTATCTTACAGGTTATTCAATATGCACATAAGACTATAGGAAGTAATTCTTCCCAATCCACTCCTACCCATTAGATTTTTGAATAACGCCAATCAGTACTTCATTGTTGGCTTTTACTTAGCCATTGGCTTGAGGATAGTACTAGTTTGATAGTGAACGAAAGATGTGGAATTCCATAACCATTATTCTCATCACATGGTTGATGAAGTGTCCCCCACAATCACTTGTTATTTGAATAGGGATTCCAAATCTTGTAACTATTTGTTCATAAATGAACCCAGTTGTAATTTGAGTAGTGTTGTCAAGAAGTGCTTGTGCTTTTGCCCACTTGGTTAGATTTGTTAATGGGATATAGCTTCAGTCAGATATAAATGATGATTTCTAAATAGCATCATCATCATTTATATGTGATCAAATTTAATCCTTAAACATATTTCTGGAAAATAAGTAAAACGAATTTATAAGCATGCATAAATTCGAAATAATAAAATGATGATCAAATTCTGCATTGAATAAAATCGGAACTCATCTAATATATATCCGCCATGTATGTGAGGGCATATGTATTAAGTTTGTTAAACCGAGTGTTAGTCGGTTGTCTTTGAGACCCACACGCCCAAAGGGACACGTCCCATGAGCAGACGTGTCTCCACTTGTGGAGACACGTCCTCTCATGAGACGCGTCTCTTAGAGGCGGGTCTCCAAAGGTATTTAACATTGTTCCATCATTGATATGCAAACATCGAAATTATTAATGTTCTGCAATCAGCACATTCAGCATTAGTGAAAATAAATCTGACTTAGAATTTTAAGTAGAATTCTTACACTTAGAATTTCCTTAGTTTTTAGGCTCCTAGTCTGATTGAGATTTGGTTACATTTACAAGATTACATGTGGCAACTACAATATACCTATACCTTTGTACTTTTCTTGTCTTCAAGGGCCCAATGAAATCTAAGCCCCAACGTTCAAAGAGTTCTTGGGGTTGAGAAGGACAAAAGGGTATAAAGTCCCTTTTAAGTGGCTTACCGGTCTACAACATGTATTGCATCCCAATACCCATTCTTTAGCATTGTGGCATAGTGTAAGTCACCAATGGCTTG